>PVJI01000943.1:12833-212258 GCA_004026765.1 Micronycteris hirsuta | reverse complement strand
GGGGGAGGGGACAATGGGGAGAGGCGTTTTCAGGAATCACTGTAGAGGACACATGGAGGGAGCTAAGGGGGAGGTGGGAGGCTGGGGGGAGGTGGGGGGAGGGGAGGGAGAGGATGCAAATAACTGTAATTGAACAACAATAAAGTAATTTAAAAAAATAAAAATAAATAAAACTTCCTTTTTGAAAATGTGCACATTTTCCATATTATAAGTTCCTTAGATCACCTACAAGGGGCACAATTTCACTTATAAGGTACTTCTAATTTCTGAGTACTAGAATACCATGCATCTAGGCTAACTCATTCAAAATGCTAAGAATGCTGTTACTACTTTATTTAATCAATAATGAATTTATAACCCTGGCTGGTACAGCTCAGTGGATTGAGCATGGGCTGTGTGTGAACCAAAGAGTTGCTGGTTTGATTCCCAGTTGGGGCACACGCCTGGGTTGCGGGCCAGGTCCCCAGTGGGGGCCCTGTGAGAGGCAACTACACATTGATGTTTCTCTCCCTCTTTCTCCCTCCCTTCCTTTCTCTCTAAAAAATAAAATAAATAAAACATTAAAAAAAATGAACTTATAACAAAGAGAATTTTTCTAACTCTTCACATTGTCTTATTTCTTCATGTTTTCTTTCAAGCTTTAGCTATTTTTAAGTTATATATGACTAAAATAATGTGATAATTATTATTACATGATAGCTTACTTACCTAGAAACTCATTAGAATCAACTTTTATATTATTACAAATAATAGAATTAAGTAATGTGTAGGAGAAATTACATGCATAATTAAATATTCTTTATATACAAAAGAGTAAATTAAAGATATAATTTTTAAAAAGACTCAATAGCAACAAAACAGGTAAAATGCCTAGGAATAAACTTAACAAGAATGTGCAAGATCCGTATGAACCAATTCATAACGTGCTACCCAATAAAAAACACCTGAACAACACCGACTGGTGTGCTCAGTGGCTTAGGTGCCGTGCAGCAGACCTAAAAGTCACTGTCTCGATTACCGGTCCAGGCATGTGCCTGGGTTGAGGGTTCACTCCCCAGTTGGGGGTGTGCAATACACAACTAATAGATGTCTGTCTGTCTGTCTGTGTCTCTCTCTCTCTCTTTTCCCCTCCCATCCCCTCTCTCTAAAAATAAATAAAATCTTTTTTTCCAAAAGACACTTGAACAATGAAAGTAGCAGCATGTTCTTGGATAGAAAAATATATAATGATCTCAATTTCCCACGGTTACCTATAAATATAATATGATCTAGATTAAAATATCAGCAAAAAAAATGTTTAATCCTCGCCTGAGGACATGCTTATTGATTTCAGAGAGAAGGGAAGGGAGGGAGAAAGAGAGGGAGAGAAACATCAAAGGGTTGCCTCTCATGCGTATCCACATTGGGGACCAAACCTGCAACCTAGGCGTGTGCCCTGACTAGAGCTCGAAATACAAGGTTTCAGTTTATGGGATCGTTATGCGAGAAACTCGGTTAGGGTTAGGGTTACGCAGGAAAGAATTACAGATCAGTCAGTCTATTAGCGAGCAAGCAGGGTTTACTAGTGATACATTCTCATGGAAGAGAATGGGCCTTGCTGAGGTTGGGGTGAAAGGTGTAGATTCCGGGCAGGACAAGGTAAGGGCAGCAACAGGCAAGGGCAAGGGTGTCAAGAGCCTCGGGTCCTTGGTCCTGAGGACTTATGTGGTTGGCAGGATGGGGGTGAAGAAGTTACATATTGATTGCTGGGTAAAGGTGGTGCCAGCTTCCATGGGGGACCTGACTACCCAAACTTAGGTATGTGTGGGGGTCTGTTAGCCCGAATCCTTATCTCACTCCAGACCCCAATTGTTCATCTTGTTGTAAAACAGATACATGAGCGAAGCCAGTTACAGCTGGGGCAGTCACCCAGTTATTTATGGGCTCTTTCTGTAAACATTGGAGACTCTCTCGTAAAACAGACAGTGACCAGAGGTAGGCAAGTAACCAAAGTTGTTTTGTGGGTTTTTTCTCTGGGCACTGTGGACCCCCTCCCACCTACCAACCAGACCTTGGAATGAACACACAGTTTCAAAGGCTTTCTTTCCCAGACAGTGGAAATGATACATAGAATTTCAATGATACACAGAATTTTGATGAGTTTTTCTTAACTCACACTGATATGACATTTGTCATGATACAGTATAACAAAATGGTTTCGAATGAAGTTAAAGACAAGTACATGAACCAGAGCCATGTGACAGGGGGTGGGGAGATGGGGGATGAAGGCAGGGGTGGTGGAGGCCAAACTAACTTTTCTGACAACCGGGTAGAAAGCAGGCTTCAACCAGCACTGCAGCATTGAAATCACATACAAGGTGATTTTTGCTCTCATGGCACTTAAGCTGGAATTCCCTGAAAGTGGGTGACTGGAAAGTTCTGTCATTTGGTATTTATGAAGTAGACTCGTAAATAACCTCCAAAATGAACCAGCATTTGAGATACAAACTAACTTCAACTGAAATATGCTTAACATACTACATACCAAAACTTGAGAAAGAAATTCTCACCCTTCAATGCACATGTTAGAAACAGAAACTGGAAATGTATCAGTTCTGCACCTGTATGAGGAAAACTGAAATAGTAAAGGGCATCCAGGCAAAGAAGAGAAAAACAGCCCCAAGACATGTCCCTAAGGCCATATACATAAAACAATGTCACTTTTATTTTATTTATGTATTTTATATTTTACACCATGGTAGAGAATATTGAATAAACTTTACTTTTCTCATTGTTTAAGGAAGCTGTAAGAGATAAATCAAATTACAAATGATTTTCAAGCACATCTGCAAGTTGTCAAAGCCTGACTCTATTATGCTACAAAGCCAGTTCCAAGAAATGTCACATGAAATGCATTCATCGCTCCCTTTGCCCTTAACCTGCAAACCAGTCACAAGGTAACTGGACAGTGCTGACATTTATTTATCAACCACTTTTCCAGCTTACACTAAGCTGTCATTCACCAAAATGGCCACCAGATGGCAGCAGAGACCGACACTTGGAACACTGGCTTCACAGAAAGTCTCCTTTGCTTTTTTACCCCTAAGAGGAACATAAAATAGTAAATGAAATCCAGGCAAAGTGGTGGAAATGGGTCGTACACATGTCCTGAGGGGCACGTACATAAAATGAGAGCACTTGTATTTTACTTTCCTTTCCTTTACCTCTTGGTGGAGAATTTTAAATAAATTTGACCTCTGTATTATTTAAGGAAGTGGCAACAGACAAAGCAAATTACAAATGATATTCAAGCACGCTTCGTACTTTTAAAAACCTACCCCTATTCTGCTACAAAGCCAGTTCCAAGAAACGTCACATAAAAAATGCTTATTGCTCCCTTAGCCAATATCTGGAGACCAGTTGCAAGGTAACTGGAAGTCCTGACGTATGGACGTCTTCAACTGAGCTTCTAAGTAACACGACTGTCAAAATCCATTGATATTCCACCGAAATCAACCACTTTTCCGGCTGACCTGGAGTAAGGTGTCATTCCCAAAATCGGCCACGAGATGGCAGCAGAGACCCACACTTGGAACCATATTCCACTAATGGCTTGGCTGAAAGGTTCCATGGCTTTTACTGTGAGGTGCAATGACAGGTACACGTTTCATTTTTCCCAACACTGTGACTAGAAAAGATGGTAGCTGTTTTGTTCCACTGCCCTCTGTCACCTTTCACACAACTTCATCACTCCATTGTTCGACAACACTGTTATCTTTTGGAGCAGAGAACTCTTCCAGCTGCCTTCTGCAGTCTTCCAGGGAATGAAAATTTCTCTCCACTAACAAAATTTCGGAAAAACCAAACTAAGTGACCATGCAAAGGTGCAAGGTCTGGTGAGTACTGCGGATGAACCACGACTGCACAGCCAGGCTGGAACCGTTTTCCCCTGGTCATCACAAAGAAACATGCTCTCTTACCTTATCCTGAACTTTACGTGTCTTCTGCTGACAAATTCCACACTCTTTCCTTTCGGCAGAGCTTTCAGTTAGTCTGACAGGGAGCAGTACTTGTTGCAAGTAACCTTCTGGCTTTCAGCAAGGAGCTCCCACTGCAGGACTCCCTCCAGAATCAACCACAAGGTCAACAACACCTCCTTTGGATGAAGGCCACCTTTGCAGGGGCTGCTGGTGGTGCTTCTTTTGTTTGCCCACAATGTCTCCCATTCCACAAGATTCTCAAATAGCAATGATTCATCCTCCCCCTGCCCCACAATCTTCACGGAAATAGCACATTATCCTTACATTTCAGGGCAGAACTGCATGTGCAAATGTGGTCAGGAAGTGTCCCCCACCACCCCGCTTAACTTCTGTGGAGCCCAAACATCAAAGCGATTAACATAACCAAGCTGGTGCAAACGATTCTCAAAGCCTGATCAGGATACTTGGAGTATGTCACCTGCTCCCACATGCCACAACTTGGTCTGTCCTCAGTGAACATCTGCCCTGGATGGCTCTCCACTGCACCTGGCTGCGAGACCCATGGGGCAACTGCAAAGATACTCGGCTAAGCAAAGAAGAGAAGGGAAGGCGCATGTGTGCTCAATGAACAGTGCATGCTGGGTCCTTTGTCTTAAGGGTTTTACCTGTTTTCTAACGTTGAGGACTTTAGAGGAGGTCTTAGAAGAGTATCCCAATGGAACTCACCTTTCCTGGTGTGTCTGCTGATGTGATGATGCAACAAAACGAGCACACAGCGATCAGGGTCCTTCCCTGGGGAGTTTTTCCTTCAGAAAAGTCAGCAGAGAAGGGCTGGGACTGAGGTGGGTCTTCCCCTGCGTGGTCAGCAATGTCTGAACCATTTGCTTTCAAATGTCCTTGGTTAGCGAAGATAAGATCCTCAGATTTATTACCTGGCTGTAAATTGCTATCCTTATTTTGCTATCAAACTCAGTTTTCTAATTCTACTTACCAAGGAATTTTCCTACCTTTTTTATTAATCTGCCTCAACTCCATAGACTTGAGGACTCATATTGGCACTGAATTTAACACAATGACCATTTGTTTACAGATACAAGACACCAGAGCCAAACTCAGGACCCTGGACACAGACCCTTAACTCTGAAACCTGGACCCTGGAGCAGACCCTAAACCAAAACCAGGACTCCAGGCCAAAAGCCCCAAATCCAAAGTCATGTGCCCTCACCCAAGCTAGACTGATCGGCACGAAGGCCAAATACCAGATGCCACGGACTGACATCAGACCCTTAATGCCAGATTCCATACACCCGAACCTAAAGCTTCATCTGCACATGGATTTCGCATGTGAACCCAGGACACAAAGCCACATCCTAAGAGGTGCAAGACTGCAGACACGCAATCAAATACATTTTGATTCTGAACCACAGATCCTGGACATAGGACCCAGATCTATAACCAGGATGCCATGGCCAGAATTTGGAGCTGGAGCCAGACGCCAGGCCCCCATTGCCAGAGGCCAGAGGCAGGAGCTGAAACGGTTCCTCCCATTGTAAACAAACCTGTGGTTCCATAAGATAAAAACCTTGTCTCTCCAAATGGAAACTTCAAATTTTTACCAAACCCAGCAGCAATAGGCCAAAAGACAGAGTGAACAAAAAGGATGCTGACCTTGGAGGGCAGACGTCCATTAACTCTCAGCTGCAACAGGTTCAGGAGTTAGCACTGTCTCACCATTCATTCCACACTGCCACCTTTTCAGAACTGTGGGGGATTTCAAAGTGATTATTTTCCACAAACCTTGTCGGCTCTAACACCTGTGGGATAATAATTAATATAACATAATAAGGTCAATATAAGATATTCAACATCTAATACGTGCATGAGTATGAATGAATACCAGACAGTGAGGTGATGTCAGGTATATAGGACATTGGGGAGGATGGGGAAACAGGGTTTTATAGAGGTAAAATGGGTGATAGTTAATTTATGAAAAGTGCAGCATTCGTGGAATGTTGTTACTTTTTGTTAGGCAATTCCACAAACTACAGGACACAAGCTAAATTAATAAACTTTTCCAAATTTCATTAACATAATCATTCAGTTGAGAATAGGTTACTTTGCTTAATTGTTAAATCTTGTGGCAACAGGAGCAGACGTGGCCTCGGGGAGCAATCAGCTGGCAGGAAGGCCTTGTGTCACCCACAGAGGGTAAAAGGACTGAGTGTTCCTGTCCAGTGTAGTGCAGACAAGTGTAAGTCAGGTGACCATGTAGCCACAACCAGGAGGTGAGCCATAGCCACACAGGCAGGACAATGACATGGTAGGGACCTCAATACTGCCAGGACATCAGGCAGCCAGGATATGGGCAGGTTTAAACCATCAGTGCAGTTGGGACATCGACAAGCTGGGACAGGAAGCAACACAGCCAAGACATCAGTGTGGAAAAGGGAGCAGAGTAGCCAGTACATCCATGCAGGTGGGACAACGGCACAGCCGGGACATCGAGGCTGATAATGACCTTTACATCGACACAGACAGAACAGTGACATGGAAGGGACACAAACACAGACAGAACAGCAGCAGAGCCAGGACATCAAGGCAGAGAGGACCTAGACACAATCATGAATTCGGTAATGCTGGGATGTAAGCATGGCAGGGACGTGAACACGGGAGGGACATTGATGCTACCAGGATGTCGACACACACGGAACATTGGACCACAAAGACGTGGACACAGCTGAAACATGAACACAGGTCTGGCCCACAAGAGGCGCCTAGTTATCCAATGTAAAGACGTTGCTGTTGCACGTGGGGGAGAGAAGGAAAAATGAACTACAGTCTGTTCATATGAAAGTAATAACATACACAACTAACTACCATTTCATTCAACATTCGTAGATCATTCACTACAGCTGACAATCTTTCCTGCTGGCCTGCACTAAGATGTTATTCCCAAGTTGCACGTGAGATTGCAGCAGAGAGCCACACTTGGGACATTTTGCTTAGTGACCATATAAAGCAAGTTTCAACAAATTTCAAAGGACTGAATTTATATACAGCATGCTTCTTACTGTCATTGCTGTTAATATAGAAATCAGGAACAAAAGGTAACTAGTAAGTCCTGATATTTAAAAGTTACTACATACATATCTAAATAACTTTGCAATCAACATTCATTGGTATTCTACTACCACTTCTCCTGCTGACCTGCCACTAACATGTTATTTCCAAAATGGCCACAAGATGGCAGCAGAGACTCACACTTGGAACACTACTATTTGGCCAAAAAGTTCATTCGGTTTTTAGGTACAGACACAATAAAAGAGACATTTTTTTGTTTTCACCAATAATTTCATTGAACAATGTATTAACCGATTTGTTCCACTGCCTTATTCAATATTCCAAGCATCTTCATAATTCCATCATCCCAAAATTTTTTCTCTTTCGGCCAAGCCTGTAAAAAGCCAGTTTCAACAAGCATCACAGCATTGAAATTATATACAATATGTTTCTCTAAGTGCTCCTACTGTACTTCAGCTAGAATTCTCTAAAAATGGGTGGTTGGAAAGTCCTTATATTTAGTAGTTATGTAATACATTTCTAAATAATCTCAAAAATAAAACAATTTGAATTACAAAATAATTTAAATTGAATGGTGATAGAGATAACTTCATACCAAAATTTGTGAAAAATATCTTCGCCCTTAAATGCACAGTCTCAAAAATAAAAGTTGAAAATATACAAGTTTTGTACTCATATTTGAAACCTAAAATAGTAAATTAAATCCAGAGAAAGTAGACAGAAATGTGCACATCAACATATCTGCAAGTATATATACAAAAAATGATGGCAGTTCTTTTTAACTCTTGGGGTAGAATTTTCAATAAATTTTTTCCTCATTGTTTATGTAAGCAGCAACAAAGTAAATTAAAAATGCCTTTGAAGAACACTGGGAACTTTTAAAAAACTATATTAGCTATAAAGCAGGTTCCAACAAATGTCTCATAAACTATTCTTATAGCTCTCTTTGCCATTAATCTGGAAACCAGTGCCAAGGTAACTAGAAAGTCCCTATATTTAAATTTTTTTAAAAGATTTTATTTATTTATTATTAGAGAGAGGAGAAGGGAGGGAGACAGAGAGGGAGAGAAACAGCAATGCATGGTTGCTCCTCACATGGCCCTCACTGGGGACCTGGCCTGCAACCCAGGCATGTGCCCTGACCGGGAATCGAACCGGGACCCTTTGGTTCCCAGCCTGTGCTCAATTCACTGAGCTACACCAGCCAGGGCTAAATGTTTTAAAATACACTTCTAATTAACTTTCCAAAATAAATCAGTCAGAGTTGGGAAATAATTTGCATAGAAAAATAATGCAAATACTGCATATCTTTCTGGTTTCACAAATACTGCAAGATCTTTCTGGTTTCAAAAATGATGAAAGCTTCAAACTCAGTGGTTCTCAACCAAGGGTAATTTTTGCCCTACTTACAGGCAATGTATTGAGCCATTTTGGATTGTCCTGGGGAGAAAGGAGGGTGTTATCAGCATTCAGTGAATGAGGTATTGGATGCTAATAAGCACCTACAACGCAGAGGACAATCCCCCAGGAGAATGAATTATGTGGCCCAAAAGGTCCATAGTGCTCAGAACAAGAAACCCTGCTCTGTATCCTGAAGAGTCCATTAGAATACAAACAGCATGTCCCTTTGCATCCTAGATCTGAAAAGCTGCCTTTCTTGGAACAGGCAGCACCGAAGCTGAGATTTAAAGAACAAAAAATGCCGGCCATCTTGCAAGTACTGGGGAGAAGTGTCCTCTTAGGCTGAGAAGACATCTGGAGAAGTTCAGGAGGCAAAGGGAGATCTGTTGACTTAGGAGACTGAATCGCACTGTGATAAAACCAAGTCAGCATCTGAGGATCCCTGCTTCTTTTCATTGCTCAGAAGTTGCTTTAATAACCATTTCATATTGTCACTTAGAACAAAGAATCTTACTGTTAGATTCCAGATTTAACCATCTAAACTTTTCTTCTTTGAAAATGTGGACATTTGCTACATTATGTGTTCCTCAGATTACCTACTCATTTTCCTATAACAAAATACTTCTGATTTCTAGAACACCATGCTTGCTTCCCGGCCCTAAACTCAGTTAAAATGCCAAGACTGATGCTACTCTTTTACCTAGTCATTAATAAATTTATGAATAACCAAAAAAAATTTCTGGCTCCTCACATTGCCTCACTTCTTCCTGTTTCATTTCAAGCTTTAACTATCTCTATGTCACATACAGCTACAAAATGTAACGATCATTATTGCATGGAGCAAGTTTACTTTGGTAACTCATGAGAATCCACTGAAGAGCATCACAAATAGAACATTGTGCAGTGATGGGGAAATCACATGCAGAAACATGTGGGAAAAGTAAATTAAAGATACAGTTTTTAAAAAAAACTCAATAGCAACAAAACAGGTTAAAAATGTACCTGGGAATAAACTTAACGATGTACAGGATCTGTATGAACACAATTGGAAATTGCTACCCAATAACAGAAACTTTAATAAATGAAAAATATCATCTTGTTCTTGGATTAAAAAATGGGCATCATTATATATCCATTTACCAAGGTTATCTATAAATGGAACATAATCTAGATTAACATTGAAAAGTGGTCCCATAGGAAGTGGTCACTTAAACTGGGACCTGAGACGTGTACCCCAGAAAGTCTGGCCACCCTTGTTCTGCTCCCCACAGGGTGGCTGTATCTGCCCCCCAACCTCCTCACCTCATAGCCCCCACCCAGCTCCCCTCCTGTCCCTGTATTTCATTGTTTGCATCACGCTGGGCCGTGAGCATCACCTCATGACCATGGAGACCAGCAGCCGGCAGTGCCTAACCTCCAATCTGCCTCCCACCGGCCCCACCTGCATCTGTGGCCCCCTCTCACCTCCAGCCTATTCCCACCTCTGACATTAAGCCCAGACCCTCATCTGTAGGTTTGATTTTTAGTGGTCCATTTAAACAAAAACAGCCAGGAATCAGATACACTTGTGGACGTGCAGTTTAATGAAGAAATACGTGAATAACATATACTTTACAAAATTAAAGAATACTCTGAAAAAGTTCAGTAAATAAAAGGACAAGACACAAACTGGGTGAAAATATGAATTACCTAAAACATAGGGTGAAAAAAGAGTGAAAACAAAAGAATGCGAAAAGATGCGCAGAATAGCACAAAAGTAGGTTTATTGTTTTCCATATGAAAAATAACATAATTATTAAATAATAAGACAACAATAAACTTTGTTTCTTGTACTCATAACTCTAACCCTAGTTTTGTCCCATCCTGTGTTATGCACATAAACCACATGAAAATTACATAATAACATGCAGCGACTTCAAGGCAAAAAGCATGACTAGAGATGATGAGCACTTCATGTCAATAAGTTTAATTTACCAGGAAGATCCAAATTCATCATGTACTTAATGTCATAAATTTAAATTATGTAGAACAGAGACACAAAAAATAATTTATAATCATAATAGAATTAACAAACGCCTATCATCAAGGATAGAGCATACCTCTTTCAGAAACAAGAGTCCACCTCAAAAAATTCAGTAAGGATTTAAGAAACACCAAGAGCACCAAATTCAATCCAACATTCACAGATAACCGAGTATACACAACTTTTCCTGGGGACCTGCCCTAAGGTGTTATTCCCAAAATGACCACTGGATGGCAGCAGAGACATAAGTTTGCAACATTTTTTTTTTTACATTGACCATATTGTAATGAAGTTTCCAAAAAATTCAACTGATTGAAATTATATAAAGTATGTCTCTTGCTCTCATTGTAGTTAACCTAGAAATGTCATAAAAGTTAACAATAACTTTCTTACATTAAAGAATTATGAAATAGACTTCTAAATAACTCTCAAAATAAGTCACACTTGGAGTTAAAAAATAGTTTGAACTAAATAATAATAAAAATAATACATCAAAACTTATGGGAAAATGTAGTGATAAGTCCACATATTAGGGGAAATAATTGAAAATTCACAAGTTTTGCATCCATATTACAAGCCCGGAATAATAAATTAGATCCAGGAAAGTGGAAGAATGGAAATGTGCAAGTAGAGATGTCTGGAAGGGTATGTGCTTAAAACATTAGCAGATATTAACTGTTTGGGTAGAATTTTGATTTAATTTTTATTTTTCTGTATAATTTAAGTAAGCTACAACAAAAAAGGCAGTCTCAGTTTGGGTTAAAAAAAATAGTACAAGAGGAAAACATGGCATAATTTAAGAATAACCTAGACTGCTGTGGTGACAACACCAGAAGCCTTTTCTCTGCTCACCCAGCCTGATCTCAGAGGGACCCTTTTTCCAACATGAGCTTCTTTGTATGCAAATGCAGCTGAGCAGAGAGGAAATGACAAGACTAGACCAGAATGAGCTGAGCAGTACTGAGCACCACAGCCTGAGGGGGAACTTGCCTGGGGCTGCCTCACTTCAGGGGCCCCTGACAGCCATGATGCTTCACAACTAAGGAGCAGCACCACTGACCTAACCCACAGTGGTGCTGCTTCATGATTCACCTGTACCAAACAATACTGAGTTTCTTAGCAGCCACACTGCACTCACAGCCATTCTATGTCAAAACGAAGCTTTTTGCACCAAATAAAGTTTCCTTCTTCACCATACCCCACTTCTAGAACTCCTACTGGCATTAAATTGGAGTCTATGACCACCACTTCACAGATACCAGATGCCACAGACTCAGGACCAAACACAGGGCCTGAAGTCCAGAACCTGGACCCCAGAGCAGAGCCAGAACCAAAAGCTGAACCCCAGACCCTTGCCCCAATCCCAAAACTGTCCCCAAGAACCAAGCCAGAGCATGAACCCTGAATGCCAGACCCCAAACACCACTGTAAACGCTGGACACCAGGTTCCACGCATCAGACCCTAGAGCCAGAGTTGCACATGGACCCCACACACCAACCCAGGATGCAAAGCCTCACCCAAAGAGACCCCAGATTCCAGACACACACCCAAAGACAGATTTAACCCCAGGCCACAGACCTGGGTGACAGAACCCAGATCTGTAACCAGGACCCTACAGCTAGGCTCCAGAGCTGGAGCTGGACAATGCAGCCCAGTTGCCAGATGCAGGAGCTGAACCAAGTCCTCACAATGTAAACAGAGCCAGGAGTCGATAAAGAATATTCCTGACTCTCTAAGTCCGAGCAGCTGGCTCACAAATACTTTTTCACATCAGTGTAAGTGTACAAGAGAGGAAAATAACTCACATCACAGCTAAATTACACCAAGCCCTGCAGAAATAGACCAAAAAGGCTGACAGAGAAAAGAATAATAATAATGCTTATTTTTGCCAGGAGATGTCCATGATCTCTCAGAGTCTGCACTTTCCAGAAGTTAGTGCCCTGGCCATGAATGTCACACGGTGGGCTCATCAACACTAGGAGGGGGGGGGGGGGGGGGGGGGGGGGGATTAAAAAATCTTTTTTGTCATACCTTCTAAATTCTAACAGCTGGGATAACAATCAAATTAACATAATCTGATTAACGGAAGGAATTCAACATCTACTGCATGGGCAAGGGGAATTCATATTAAAATGAATACCAAACACAATGAGGTATTATTGGGTATATAGGGCATTTTGGAAAATGGAAGAACAGAGTCTTAGATTTCAAAGGTGAGATGGGGGACATGCAGGTGATTTAGAAAAAAAAGGCAGCATACCTGGCACGTTAAATTTTGCTGGGCAACCCCCAAAACTCTAAGACACCAGGAGTACAGTAAGAGGCTCAACAAGCTCTTGCTAGGAGTGTTACTGTCTGAAGCTGAGGTGATTGTGCTGAAACTCTCTTCCTAAACCAAATTTTGAGAACTAAACCTCTTTGGAAGAAATGAGATGACAACCCTAAGTAATTTCTCAGTCTTCCCTTTCATAACAGCAAGTTTGAAATCAACGTGCCAAGTGCAAGACGTCGGCCCTCAGCGCAGCGCGACTCCATGTTCTTGCACTGCGGAAAACGGGAAAAGTCCTTCGCTCGTTCACCTCACTCCCGGGACGCCGGTTTTCCCGTTATTTTTTCTTTTCATAACCAGGAAAGAAAGGGAGAGGAAACTAGGCGGCCTTCCAAGTGAACGCTCAGGCCGGGCTCCCGGCGCCGTTCGCGGTGCTGCTGCTCCGCTCCGCTCTCTCTCCCTTCCCACGGGGTTAGGACCCCCAAACCTGTTTGAGCGCGCAGCCCCGTGTCCCGTCTCCACCCCATCGCCTTTCCCCCAAACCCTCCTTCTAGTCTATTGCGTTCTCCGGCAGCTCCGCCCACCCGCAGGTCCCGGTCCCCAAACCTCCGTCCTCTACGTTCCACCCAAATTCTGCGCGGGCCCTTCCCACTCCCGCTCCCAGTGTAACCCGTTCGAAACCTCCCTCAGGCGTCTCCGGTCCACCCTCTCCGGTGCCCGCCGCTTCCCAGCACCGCGCACCAGGGGCCAGTCCTCCTTCCAGACACGCGCCGCGCTCCCCTTCTCACCGCCGCTCTGCCCCCGGAACCCAGACGCCGACCTACGGGAATCGCACCCCACTTGCACCTCCGCCGCCCCAGCGCCCCCCACCCCGGCCCCACCAGCTCCCTTTTTTAAGCCAGGAACGACACTTCGCCCCTTCCCGGCCCCTTCGTCCCTCACCAGGCAGCGTCCTGGTCCCTCCTCCCTTCGAAGTTGCAGAAGTTCCAGGGACCAACGTCGCCCGCGCTGCCCTCCACTCTCCATCCCGGGACCCTTGCCCCTGCAGCCTCCGGCGACGCCCCTCCGCCCACGCGGGCTCCTCCGCCCGCGCGTACCGGTCCTGCGGCCGCTGGGAGGGAAGAGAGGGCCGGGCGGGCGGAGGAGTGAGAGGCTGCCACCGAGAAGGGCTCCGAGACCAGGCCGGGCCATCGCCACCGCGGGGAGGCGGAGCTGCGCGCCGTGCGGGTGCGGCCCCGACCGCGGGCCGCAGGGGCGCGGGCGGCGCCACCTGGGCGCGGAGGACTCGGACCTGCGGCCGCGCTACTCTGGGGCTTTGCTGGAGGCACGGGTATTTCTTCCACGAAGGTGGTCTCCCGCCCCGGCTGCGGAGGCCGTTCAATCACGCATTCAGTTGTTACTAGTTGCACAGGATACGGCAGCAAGAAGCGCTTTTCCTCGTAACTACACAGAGGTGTCCCTCCCAAGATGGCAGCAGAGCGTTACATTTTATGATCTACATCCCGTTGTTATTCACTAAACACTATATGGCAGCACAGAGAAACGTTTTCTGGCAACTTTCTCTTAAGTGTTGTTCTCAACGTGCACAGGAAATAGCAGAACTTTTCCACTTTTATTCCCGAGGTGCACACTAGCCTCAGAAAAAAAGCGTTTCCTGATTTCTTGCATTCAGGTGCTATTCTCAAAGGTGCACACGAGAGGGCAGCAGAGGATAGCTTTTCCCAGTCACATAGACTGAAGTATTATTCTCAAAACTCCCACGAGGTGGCAGCAAAAATCACATTTTCCTGGCATAAGGGTTCTGCCCACTCTACACTAAAATAAGACTCCAAAAAAAAAAAAAAAAAAGAGAGAGAGAAGCCAGACTCGCTAATAAGCTCACTTTGATACGATTCCTATTTTAAGCCCACTACATGCCTTTTGCTCCCATTTGCTAGATGAGACAAGAACATTTGTCATCTGCGTTTTACAGGTATTTCAACTGAAGACTGATCCTAACAGTGCAAAGTCCAGACCAAGGCCTGAATGGGCCGAAATGGGCCAGAAGAGCAGGCACACACAACGCCTGAACAAATTCAGAAATCCACAGTCCTTGCAGTTTTAGGTTAAACCTTGGTTGTTCTATTTGAGGAAAATCTGCACATAACCTAGTGGTCCAGCCTGCCACATACTCTCCCCACTGGTGTTTGGGGTGGGACTTGGGCAGGCAGCTGGGAAGGGGGAAGGAGGGGAGAAGAAGGTGGTTTGTCCCTTCACCGGAGCACAACCAGCACCAGATCCTGTCACAGTGATTTCCCCACAACCACTCCCTGCCTGTCCCCCCACCATTTAAAATCTGTTCTTCTTTCCAGAGCACCAGTCTCCTTCTGCCCATGTTCCTTCCTCTGAGGCCTCACCTGGCACGAGCTTTCTGGGGGCTCAGAATGGAGTCTAGGGTGGCAGTGATCTTACCGGGGGGGACCCTGAGTAACAGACAGGGCCAGAGCTGTGTGACTTCAGGCAAATGAACGTAAACTCAGTCTCCTCTGCAAGATGGAGTAACGGCCCCTCTCAGGGCGGCTGGAGGATTTGGTGAGGTGGGGCGTTCAGCTCCTGCCCAACGTGTGATCAGCCTTACTCTCCCTCCCTCTTCCCTTCTGTGTCCTTTCTTACCTTCTATGGGCTGAATAAGTCAAAAGTTTAGCAAATAGTCTCCTTTCAGCAGAATGAGCTCTCGTACTGGTGTCCAGACAGCCCAGCTCCCCATGGGCACTCACTCCTGCACTGGTCTGGCTTCCTCCCCAGGGCAGCACTGACCACAGCCTCTCTCTGGTCCTCACACCCCTGCCCCTCTGCAGACTCAGGGTCCTGCCTCAGCTCTGGCCAGCACCACCTCACACCTGTCTTCTCACTGTCCCTCTGCTTCCTGTCCCCGGCTCGTCCAATCCAACCTCCATACCGTGACCACCTGATCTTTCAAATTAAGGATCTAATCCTGTCCCTTCCCACGCATGAGAACTGCCAACAGCTTCCCCTGCCTCAGCCTAGAGAATATGTCTCCCTCATCAGACCCTTTCTCAGGTCCCACTTCCTTCTCCTGGTTTTGTTTCAGTTCACAGCACCCCATTCCGCCACCAGGGACCCCAGAGGGCACCATCGGCCTCTCTGTTTGGAGACCAGCCACGGCTCTAACACAGAGAGGCGCCAGCACTGGGACTGAGCCTTGAATGTGGGAAACTGAGTAAAATACAGACTTTAGTTCATGATAATGTATCAATATCTGTTTATCAATTATAACAATTCTGTACAAAACTAGAAAGAGAGGAGAATTAAAAGACAAATAAGAGAAACCTATGACTTCAATCTGGAAACCCAGAGAAAATGGGTGATGTCCTAGCAAAAATAAACCCTAAATATAAAGGACTATAAACTAAGAAAAACACAAGCAAACCAATGAGCCACCCAGGGACCTCCTACCCCTGCTGCTTCTCCTCTTTGTCTCTGAGGGAAGAATGTTGAAGGAAATTCTTCCAGTTCCCGCGGCAGGTCCATGGCCAGAGCCAAATGCACACCTGTGTTGTTTCAAAGCCAGTGCCGTGGGTCTTCTTGTGCCTCCCCAATGGGTGCTCCGTGTGGGCCAGTGCCCTGGGCCTGTGGATTTGCATTGGAAATCCTAAACACTTGCAGAAACGAGAGCTATCTGGAGGCGGGAGCCCGTGGCCAGTGGGAACAGCGCTGAGGCTTTGGGAGTCTTGCATGGTGTTCTGCAAACACTTCCAGGGACTCATCAGAGTCTGCTTTTCCATATCCTCACAGTAAGGCACCACCATACAACTTTCTTTGGCCGTTGCAGGTGAGAAGAGGTGGCATGTGACCATGTGACCATTCCAGCAAATAGCGCCAAATGCCAGTATGGGACTCATCATTGCCCTTTTCTCTATTCCAGAGCGAAGGGTGGAACGTGGATGGAGCTCGCTCAGCTAGGGTTCGGATTTGGCGCCAGGCAGCCTGCATACTCCGGGCTGCTTGGCGGGAGAGAGGCTGCACTTCTCACTGACTCAGCAGCTGGCACAGGGCAGAGCCCCTCCTACTTGACCCATGAGGACCCCGAAGAGAAGCTCCCTTGGCAGAGAGCTCGGAGGCTGTCTGTTCACGCAGTGCAGCAGAGCCAACCTGACTGTGGGCTGGAGGCGGGTGGAACCCGGATATGGAGGACAGGCGGGAAGGGCGTCCCTGTGGGGTAAAAGTGGGAGTCTTGTTTAGAAGATAACAGTGAGCATTGGGTGTTCTGGGGGTGGCTGTGGAGCAAGTAAGGAATATATTTGTGAGAATAACGAGAAAGCTATACTTGGAAACACAGCTCCACCTTGGATTCTGGGGATTCAAACGCATGGCTGAGCGTTTGGGGCTGTGGGAGCTGAGCCACGAGGGGTCCTTAGCAGAGGTGAGGATGTCCAACAGCCAGGTGTCAGTCACGGTCCATGGAGGCCTGGACCTGAGCGGCCGCGAAGGAAGAGCCATTTCCTCTGACACTGACTGGCAATGAGAGGTCTTCCGGCAGTCGTGGCCTCGGATGTAGCTTCTTACCTTCCAACTGCCCTCAGCATTTTAGAAAATGTCTCTAACTCTTCACAGACTTCAGAGAGTAAGTGTCCTTGTGGTTCCTGGCCAGGTGGAGCAGTCTGCAGAGAATGGGTCTGAGGCAAACTGCAGGGCAAGGACAGCGGGGTCAGCGCAGAATGACCCACACTTGCCAGGGCTGGTCAACACGGAGATTCTGCAACACTGCATTCTTCACTATTTTTAAGATTTCATTTATTTATTTTTAGAGAGAAGGGAAGGGAGGGAGAAAGAGAGGGAGAGAAACATCAGTGTGTGGTTGCCTCTCACCGTGCCTCCTACTGGGGATCTGGCCTGAAACCCAGGAGTGTGCCCTGACTGGGAATCGAACCTGCGACCCTTTGGTTTGCAGGCCAGCACTCAATCCACTGATCCACACTAGCCAGAGTGGACTCTTCACTCTTTGTAGGAAATCCTTTGCTTCTGCATCAGTGGAAGATATTCGGATCTTTATCTATTCATGTTTTTAAATATCACAATAATGCACTTTACTATGGAACACCTTTGAAATTCATTTTGAGGAGCACTCAGTAGATCTTTTTAATCTTGAACGCCTCAAGGTCTGAAAGACCTTTGTTTCCTGGTTGGCAACGCCCACACACAGCTCCAAAGGCATCGTGGCCAATTGTATTTTATTCCTTAATGAGATGACCTGTGTCCCATTAATGACTGGGATCTGGTCTGGGCTTGTCACAGCCCTGCTCCAAGTAGGCGATTTGCAACAGCCTGAACAAGGCGCTCTGGATCAGAGATAATTCCTCTCTAACACTGACAAAGCGTGAAAGGGCCGAAGCTACAGGAAGCCCTTGGCACCAGGCAGCGGCGTGCTCCAGGCTGGGTGAGGGCGCTGGGCGGGAGAGTGAGCTTCTCACTGACTCAGCAGCTCCACTGGGACAGCGGCCCTGGGGCTGTGCAGGGCGTTGCCGACTCTCCAGTTTAACTCTCTCCCTGGTCTTTCCTCACCTGAACGTGAGGAGGAGGTGGGGATGGAGGTGGAGGGAGGACAGGAAGGTGAGGTCGGCATCTAGTACCTACTGAGCATCTACCGGAAAGGCCTCAACATGACAAGCTTATTTATTGCCTGAGACAGCGGGCGATCCTGCTCCGTCCCGCGGGGAGAAACCCAGCCAATCCAGCCACTGGGCTCTCCTTTCTGGAAGATTCTCAACTCACCCCAGTCTGCAACCATGCCTCCCTCCATCCCTGTTCAGGACACACTTTCCCTCAGTGCACACGTGCACGCATGCACACACGTCTACATCGGCACACGCGCACACGTGTGCACACCGCCCTCCACAGCAGGCTTCAACCTTGCCTGTCAGTTCCAGTTGAGATCATACATGGGTCTCGGGCCAGTTCACACACTGGCTTCTAATTACACTAATTTGTTTGTCGCTCACTCCTGGAAATGTCAGTCTCTCTGCCTCAAAACCAGCTTTGTCTGCCCCTGTAAACCAGCCCCCATTCATTGCTCGGACTCAGGGAGTGCCTGCTTGCAGTGGGGCACCTCAGGCTGCGGGGTCTGTGGGTCCGCAGCCCAGCGAGCGAAGGCTGGCCACTTCAGCCCAGCCAGCCTCCCTGTCCGGCCAGAGAGCTGGTGGTCACAGGCACCGCAGCTGCTCGCAGTGTCTGGGAGGCCCTTCTGGGCAGCGCTGGCTCCTGTTTGGCAGCAGTGGTGGCCTTGTTGGCCGGGATGCGTCCCTCTACCAGCCATTGGACTGGCTGCTCCCGGTTATCACCTTCGCTGTCTTTGCCTTCGTTTCCCTGCACAGAACATCGTCACGGCAGCGGCCACAGGTCCCAGTGCAGCAGCAAACGAGACTTGGAGAGCGCCGGGGGATGAGCCGCCCCGCTTCCGCGGACGAAGACAGCCAGGGTGGAAGCCAGGACCAACCTGCAGCCTGCAGCGCAGACGGACGTGGCAATGCCAAGGGGCTGCTTCCTGGGGATTCTTAGTGACTACAGATCTGGGCAATTTCCAAAGCAGGACTTGGGTTGAACTCAGGGTCATTCCAGTTGTCTGCTTCTCCAGGAACAGGTCTCATCAGCAGATTCCCACCGTGACCGAGGCTGAGAACACCTTTGTGTCGACAGACAGACCTGAGCTCCCCAGGCCCAGCGACCCTTCGCAGTTTGACACTTTCTCATGGTGGAGATGCTTAGCTGTCATCTGAGGAGCACCGGCAGGGGGACCGGCCTGTCGGGGAAGGGCCAGCGCTCTGCTGGTGGAGCGGCGCCCCTGTCCAAGGACGGGGACAGACACCAGCATCGGCACTTGGGAGAAAAGGGACGAACCGTGATAACCAACGGGCTGCTGTGCACGTTGTCTGCAAAAGACAGAACCGGCTCCCAGACGCACTGAACTCCTTTTTCTTTTAACGAAAGGAGCAAACCACAGTCTGGGGGGTGCACAGCGCTGTGAGTCCTTTCCCAGACACGTAACGACGCAGGTTCTGTTTTGAGTCGTCCGAGATTACGCTTTGGCCCCAGCTGTGGGAGGTTTCATCTGTGAGCTCTGAGGGGGCCCCGCCTCCCCTCCGAGAGAGGCCCAAATCCGGTCCAGAGCCCTCGGCTGCTGCCTTTCCCCTGATGTCCCGGGGGGGACGAGCTCCAGAAGTCGGGGCAGGGGTGGGGTGGCTGCTCTGCACACACGCTTCTTCCGACATGGTGCGAGGCGCCCACGCTCCTCGAGCGGCTGCAGAGTGGGAACAGATGACAGAGAAGGAGAAGTGGGCCCCGGACGCGCGTGGGAGGGTGCGCTAGGACGTCCTGAGGAGCTTCTGTAGGTCTCCCTGAGGCCTTGGTGCTGGGATGTGAGGAGCCGCATACCTTTTACTGACACGTGTAACACACACGAGGAACTGGCATTCCTGGGTGGAATGCGTTCAGAAACATTTCCTAGTGGTGATTTTGCAGAACAGAACTGAGAGCAGCTGCCGAGGGTCCGTGCAGTTTCTTTCTGTGCCCCTCAGGTTGTTACTTGCATCCGATGGGCTTTTGTCTTCAGGTTCTGCTACGAACACGGAACGAACGGAACCCCGAGGTGTCCGTGTCATGGTGGAGACAGCGTCACGGCTTGAAGGACAATGACAGGCAGACAGAGGGACAGGAAGCTCTGTGAACAGAGAGCGAGGACAACGCGTGACTCAGCATCGCAGAGCGAGCCTGGAGGAATGCCGGCACGCCGCCACCGCCGCCGCCGCGTCCGCCGACCGCTCCCTTTGGGCGACCTCCTCCTTAACTGGCTGGCCAACGTCCAGCGTTCGTAGCGCCACCCAGTGGGGGGTCACGCCACGTGTGCCGCAGGTCCTCTGACTGAGGCACTTCTCTTCCTTTCACACGATGGTGCCAGGGACCTGAACTTGTTCGAAAAGCGACAAGGACACAGATGGTCTTGCCGGGAGTGGCTGGTGTCATAGCCACTGTTGAGCAGAGAGCTCGGCCCAGCCCCACTGTCCCCACACAAGGAAGCGGGGCACATGCGTCTCGGGCTCGGGCTGCTCTGGTCACTCACGCACCGCAGCTGACACACGGGACTGTCAGGCCACCGAGGGCCAGCAGCTCGTCCTCACGCCTGTTCGTGCCGGTCCTGTCACGTTTGCACCATTTCGTGAAGTGGGCTGCAAACCAGCAACAGGTGGAAGTGAAGACGGCTTTGCGATTCCCGAGGGAACTAAGTTCAGACTTTTGTAGGAACAAGGTCAAGGTGAGATGCTGGGCTGGTCTTGTGAAGGTCGACCCTCCTGTCACTCCACGTCGTGACAGCAAAATGGGAATCTGTGCGAGGCACCACGGGCATGGAGCGTGCAAGAAACAGAACGGAAAACCCAGAGGAAACTCACACCAAACGGTGACTGTGCACACTCTCGTGTCCTCAGAACGGCGCGGTCGAAGGTGCTGGTGCACCGTGGGGAGGGGTCTTTCCGTGTGAGTCTGTGTAAAAGACACTTTCAAACGACCACACCGTTTCTTGAAGGAAAGCAGCTGTCTGTCAAAACAGAACTCTGGAGAAGAAAGACCGTGGCCTCTCCTACGAGGAAGCTGAGACCAGGCGAGGGCCAGGCGCGCCGATCTCAGGAGGGTGCGCTGCCCCTCGAGGGGCTCAGCCCCCTCGGGCTGCCGTTTGGTGGATTTAGGCCACGGCTGGCATCCTGAGGCCGCAGCTTTCCTGCGGTGGTGCAGACATGAGTGGTTATTATTCTCAGGGCTCCTTGGCTTGCGACAGACATCCTCTGACCTTGGGAAACTGGGTCTAGGCTCCAGAGAGATCCGTCCGCTGCTGGCAGTAGACTTGCATAGGCCGTCCTCTGTGAGATGCTCCTGCTGCTGGAGTTAGGCCAGGCTACAGAATGAGGTTTGCGATATGACAAAGGTTCAGGGATTGGTTAGAAAAATTGCTGCTTCCCCCTGTTACTTGCAGGGGACAGTGGTTCTTACAGAGGGACAAAGGGTCCTTTCCTGGAATGTGGTGCTGGAAGTTCCTTCCATTTCTTCTCCGCCCCCTGGGTTCACGGCTCTGCAGATTGTGCCTCTTCCGGTCGAGTTGGGCTCGAGTGGCTGCATCTGTTCTCCACCCTCACGGGGCCCAGGTAGGGCCTGAGCATCCTGCCTGCTGTCCCGGACTCGTGATCAGGCCAGGGGTCCTCTGGCCACTCCGCACCAACCCCGCCTGCCACAAGGCTGCTCCGCCAGCCATGCAGGGTTCAAACGAACAGCTGGGCATAGCTGACAAGTGCAGGCGAAGTGGCAGCCCTGCCAGGAAGACCTCAGCTCCGGGTCACTCACCATTTAGGCCTGGATTTATTTTAAGATGTCCCCTTTTTGGCTTTTTCAGCCCAACTTCTGATCTCACCCAGGCTCTGGGCCTTTCAACTTTCGGGATATACCTTCTCTCCAGTTGGGCAGCCGGGCCTTACACCACGCCACTAAGTACAAAGTTTGTTTCTGACACAACTCTCCCCTCGTGCAGCTGCTGGCTCTTCCCGGCACTCACCAGCCTAATGGGTACCTTCTTTACCTGCACATCAGGAACAAGACCAGACGCAGTTCTGCGTGTGGCCGCCGAGCCATCTGGAAGCTTCCACTAGAGTCCGGAGGGATGGTGGGGATGGGAAATGAGTGTCTAGGAAAGGCCACTGTGGCGTGAGCGGGCCCACCATATGGGGGCTGGGGGCCACAGGTGCCAGACGTGCCTCACGTAAACTAGCAGGTGCAATACTCGGTGCACCGAGCTGCGGCTCTGCTTCGGTTCTAAGTTCTTGCTCCGCCACTAACCAGTGCCAGGTGTCGGGAGATTCAACCTCAGGCACCTTACATTATTCCTTTGGTTCTCAGTGTCCCCATCTGTGAAGGACAGGCATCAGGCCGGGAGCACTCGAGGTCCTACCTGGCGCTGATGCTCTGACCCACTGAATAGCGTTCGGTGGAAAACGTGTTCTGTTCACACTGTACCTCTGCCAACGGCAAATGTCTCAGGCCTTTCCTCCAGCCGAAACCTTCTCGCTTCAGCAGTGAGTACGCACCTGTCATTCAAACACAAACCTTTCCCCACGGCCAGAGCTGGAAGACCTGAGGTAGCTGGAGCTGGGGGAGAGGGCCGGGGGAGTCTCCTGTGAGACAGGCAGCCCCAGGGCACGGTGAGCTGTGGAGGCAAGTGGTGGCTTCACCCCACAGAGGGGTGCAGGCAGGCCCACGCCGTCGTCCGCGCTTCCCTGGATTCGGCTCCATCCTCTGGTCCTGCCCTTCATTCTGGCACCTCCACACCCTTCTCCTCCACCAAGGTGACCCTCATCAGCAACTAGGGCTTGTCTTTCCTCTTTCCCACCGTGAGGACCAGCTCACCGGGCCCGCCTCTCCCTTTGCAGGCATCACCTGACCTCCCCCAGGCACACCTTGTCCCCAGTCTCCGCTTCTAGTTCATTCTCAAACACTCCAGTCTGGTTTCCCTCTTTCCAAAATAAAACTGAACCCCAAACCAGCAAAACAACAGATTCTTTCTAAAAATATCTAAAAACGGGCACAACCTTGTCAAATTTGGCACTTTCGGCCCTAACTTTACTAAGCACATTTGAAAGAACACACACCCCTCCCAACAAAGGAAAAAAACAAAGACAAAACATCTGTCCTCTGGGCTCTCTGTCTGCCGTGGGTCAGGCCAGTGTCATCTTGCAACAGGGCCACCCGCTGTGGGCCTCAGGCCTGGGGCCCTTCTCTCTCTGCCCCTCTCCTGAGGGCACCCCTCCCCCATTTCCCAGCCCTGTCCCCCGTCGTCAGGCTCCCTGAGTGTCCTTCTGACTCAGCATGCCTTGGGGGAGCCGCAGGCCCCCAAACGTCCACTCCAAGAGGGGCCCTAGCCTCTTTATTCCATTTTAATCCATCAACTAGAGTGATCTTTTGAAAATACAAACGATTTGATGATGTCATCTAATTCCTTAAATTTTTTAATGATTTTTTCCATTAGATTTGAGATTTTAAAAATCCATATTCTTTATCGGGTCCCAAGACTGCCTAGCAGGCAATCTGCCTCTGGCCTGTTTTCTGCAATCCTGTGTTTCTCTGACCTCTGCCACTCCCTGTGGTTTGGTTACAGGGCAGTTTTTCATATTTTTACACATCAGATTATTTTCCTCAGGAGGTTCTCATATGTGCTCTTCCCCCTTCCCGGTGCAGATTTCCCTCCTTCCTTCTCCCCCCACTGTTGTCGCTGAGAGAGGGATGGGCCCAGGGGACTCTTTCACGATGGAACACATGGACCGAAGAAGGGGCTGCAGACGCTGACAATGGGGGTGGCTGAGGAACCAAGAGACTTGGGGAGACAAGAGTCTGGAGGAGGGCACAGGTGGAGGCTCGCCCTGCGGGAGAGCCGGCACGCATTCGGTTGGTTGAGGGGAAGAAGGAACAGAGGGTGCGGGAGAGACCTCCCCGAGAGTGCAGGGGTGAGGAAGACCCCCGC
The DNA here is from genome assembly GCA_004026765.1 of Micronycteris hirsuta. Classification (NCBI taxonomy): domain Eukaryota; kingdom Metazoa; phylum Chordata; class Mammalia; order Chiroptera; family Phyllostomidae; genus Micronycteris; species Micronycteris hirsuta. The sequence goes on along the minus strand of PVJI01000943.1, from coordinate 187,973 downwards.
AGTGGGCGTGGCCACCAGCCACACGGAGCCTGAGCTACACACTAACCAGGAACTAGGTTTCTGAGAATCGCGCCTGCGTTTTTTGTGGCACAATCCCTTCTGTGGCTTTTTTATGATTAGTTACAGCATTTTGTTGCTCTGGACAGTAAATATACACTGTTTTTGTTCCGAGGTTTGAAGTCTTCATTCAGTTACTGAAAGAGTCCTATACAACGGCTTCTGTGACGGCTCCAGTCGTGAAAACCGGCAGAGAGAGGGCGCGACATAGAGGTGCCCGGGGCGTGGACCTGAGGAGTGGCAGGCCCTGCCTGCGCACTGAGGGGTGGGGACAGGTGGCCCGGAAGCCCCCCTCCATCATTTCGCTGATGTTCTCTGACCTGCGTGGCTCGATCAAGTGGACCCTGAGCAGAAGAACACAGACTGACTGCTACCAACGCTCTTTAACGCAGAGGTTTTCTGAAATGCAGCTTCTCTGCTTCCCAGCCATCTGCTCGGCGGGTGCGGATCTCGTTCCTCAACGCCAGGGAGTGAGACGGCGAGCCCTGCCCAGAACACATCCGCCCGCCACGGGGACCGCCTCGTGCCCTGGGACGGCTGCTCTCGGGCTTCCCCACCCCCAGGGTGGGCCTGGCAGGGACACCATCATCACAGCTCTCCTTTCACGGCATTCCTTCAGACCCTGAGTTTCAGTCTGCGCTTCTGCCCTCTGTCCCTGGCATGTGGCAGCGGACAGTCAGCGTAGGAGAAGCTGCTCTCTTGAGCACAAACAGCATGTGGATCCCTCATGTCCCTGCAGATTCTGATCCTGACCTGCAGATTCGGTGCCGCTGTGGCCTCATCCAGAGCCTGGAATGTCCCCCTTTCACTGTCTCTGCCCGGGGTCTGCACACCCCTCACAGCGTGGGGTCTTCCAAACGAGCCGTGGGCCAGGGACGCGGGGTGGCTCGGCACCTGTGGCTGACTAGCAGCAGGGTTGTTGAAGAGCTTTTATGCTCAAATGTTCTACTGGCTCACTGATCAGACAGGAAGAGAGGTTAGTGGGAATGAATTTTCCACCGAACTGTGAAGATTCGGATTTCAGACTGGGAGTTCTCCGGCAGCAGTCTGCAGTTTATTTTTACTTCTACAAACCTGGAATATGAAACATGAGCTGTTATAAAAAAACTAGGGGAAAAAAACAACCCACAAACTCATATAAGTGCCCTCGAATTTTGGCTGCAGAATGTTGAACATAATCAGAGGGCTGGATGCCCTGTTTGTTGACGTCGGTAACTCCTCTTCTGAGTCTGTCTGAAAATGGAACAGTCACTCCTGCCCCACCTGCGCCACAGCCCCTGCGTTGCAAAGGAGGTGACGGAACTTGCTCTGCCAGTGTGAGGGTCAGGCAGCCTTGAAATGACTAACTAGCACAGGTTTTCCTTCCACTGAGAGAGAAAAGCTGTTTATAAGTTAACGCACGAGCTGCTGTGTGTACAAGACACAACCACATCTCCGTGCAACACATACATGCACACATGCAACACACATGCCACACACACATGCATACATGACAATCAACACATGAAAGGCTTCACGCAGAAGAACAAGCTTGAGGCTGGAACTGGGTCTCTCACTGCGCCGGATGACGTGTTCAGGGGAGAATCTCATGAGAAAGACGTTGGGGCTTCAGGAAAACCCCACAGGGAGGCTGCCGCAGACGTGCCTCCGCCAGGCCCTGTGCAGCCCCCGGGGAGCCTGACTCTGGGAGGTGGCCGAGCCCTCCCCACCTGCGCCGGGCCAGGCAGCTCTGACCAGTGCGTGGAGTCGCAGCTGAGTGACAGCGGGACGTGAGAGCCTCGTGAACTCTGCACTTCTGGACACCGTGGGCGTAGTCACTGAGCGCGAACTCCATCCAGGCTCCAGGTACCTCAGAGCAGCCCGCAGTCCTCGGAATTCCCGGGCACTTTCTCTGGGCCACGAGGTGGGTTCGCTTCCTTCCCGACACTCTGCCTGGACGTGCTGACCCACCTCACTGTCCTAAACTGTGGTGGGCACTTTCCAGACCTTCCGTGACGACCACTGCAGACCTGCCTTCTGCTACAGGTGGTTCGCATCGAGGGATGTGACACGTGCCAAATGCATGCGGAGCTGGTCTGCAAGCCCACGTCCCCATGAAAGCTGGAGGACTCAGAAAGGAAGAAACTACCAGAGTAACGGCAGCTTGAACACGTGCACTGGTTCACGCATATTTTAGACACATTAGGGAAAGACAAAGACTGAATACTGAGAGGACTAACACAATTATAATGATAACAGACACCACCCACTGGGTGCTCCCCAGGCAACACAGGCCTTGAATTGTGTTCCCCACCCTTTGTCTCCACTGTCAGCCTTGAGCAGAGAGGCACCTGGGACCAGCCAGGCCAGCGGCTCCGGGCACCGGTTCCTGAGCCTCAGGGACCTGCGTGCACAGGCCTCGCCTCTCTTCGTTGGAGGTTCGAGTTTAATCTCTGGGGCAGGTGTGTCTTTGCTAGAAATACCTTCCTGCAGGGAGAAGGCTGGGGGACAGGGTTCTCAGCACCGAGGACCATGGTGACTTTCCCACAGGAGCCCATGAAAACATCCTGTGAGCTGGGCTGGCGTGAGGTGAGCCCCTGGCGTGATGCACCTTGTGACCTTCAAGTCGGGACTGTTCCCTCTGCCCCAGCCAACAACACCCAAAGGTGAGTCATGCTTCCTTCTGCCCCTACCTGCCCGCTCAGCGTGTTGACATTGGCTCTGTCTGTCTTCTCACCTGTGAAACGGCACTAGGTGTGCAGCCTTGAAAGGCACATGGGGCTGCATGCAGGGATTTGGAATGTGCAGCCCCTGTGCCACATCCGGGCCCTTTTTTTTAATATTGCTGAAAAAATCACAAACCCAAAGATGCGTGAGACGTTCTAAAGAAGTCCTCTCCTTTCATAACTGAGGTTATTTCCCATGTACTTAAAAGCGAATGGGTGGCTACCCCAAGGATCACGGTTCTGCCCCACTTCACTGAAGGGACCTGGAAGGTCCCTACATTCTCCAGCCTCGGGGTCTGCAACTCACCTGAGGCGGCTGCACTTTGGGGTTGCATGGGCCACCCCCAGTTTAGCGGCTTAGCTCTCAGCCGCCAGTCAGCACTGTCCTGGGCTCTGCTGGCTCAGCTTGTTTGCTTTCCCTGATTTTCTCTTTACATCATCTCATGTAAAATGAGCAGCATGAACAGAACATGTTTTCCTGCCACGCACATGTTTGCTGCTCTGAGATTTCTCGGCATGTGAGGTGTTGGGGCCGCGTGGTCACCCTGAGGCAGCCCGACCTGTCTGAGCCACTCAGCAGATGGTAAGCGGGCACTGAGCAGTTTGGGGGTGGCGTCCTACACCAGAGTCCTGCTTAGGCTTGGTGTTGAATCAGTGTGTGCACTTGACGAGTTAGTAAGTCCTTTCCACACTCCAGTTGGTTTTTGCTTCTTGAAGAGAAGCCTGGTGCAGACAATGAGGGCAGCCTTTGCAGCCAGGCAGACATGGGTTCAAGCTCCTATTTCTCCAACAGATTAGTTCTTTGAGGCAGGTATTAAATCTCTCCACACCTCAGCCCCTCCTACGGAAACCTTGCCAGCTGTCCTGAGGGTCACCGGGAATAACCAACACAAAGCACTTGGCACGGTCCTGCTGCTGAGGCCGCAGCCCTGTGAGTGGCGAGCTCCCTCCCAGAGCTGGTCCCCCAGGTGCAGGGAAAGTCGGCTCTCAGGGTTTCCAGCCTTCCCCTCCCGGTCTGCAGGGGCGGGGGGCTTCCCAGGACAGGGGACTCAGTGCCAACACTGGGAGGTCTCAGGCAAACGGGGTCAGCTGACTGCCCTACTAATGTTCACCTGCCAAGGCCAGTCTCAGAGCGAGCCCTGGACAGGTGAGCCCTGGACAGGTGAACAAGGGCTGCCTTCTGGGCCTGCATGCACAGGGGTGGTGTGGGCCTGGGCCTTGAGTTCCTCCTGGAATACGTGGTTTTTACAAATTTATTTTTGCAGAAGTGTAGCTGACGATCAGCATTACGTTAGTTTCAGATGTACAACATAGTGATGTGATGTTTAAATGCCTTACGGCGTGCTCGCCAGGGTAAGTCTGGTAATCACCTGTCACCGTGCTTCATACGGTGACGACTATCTGTACTGCACGTGACACCCCGTGACTTCTGGGGCTGGGAGTGTGTGCCCCTCGGTCCCCTTCACCCTTGGCCACCCTTCACCCTCCAGCGGCCACCGATCTGTTCTCTGCGAGTCTGTCTCTGTTTTGTTTCTTGTTTTTTCAGATTCCACACAAGTGGCACCAGATGGTCCTTGTCTTTCTCTGACCTACTGCTCTCAGTGTGATGCCCTCTAGGTCCATCCGTGGCAGGATTTCATTCTCTCTTCTCTCATGGCCGAGTGGGATCTCACTGTGCACACCCACCACGTCTTCTTCACCCGCTTGTCCACCGACAGGCGCTCGGCTGCTGCAGGCCTTGGTTGTTGCAAACAGTGCTGCAATCAGCACAGCAGCACACGGCTCCCAAATCAGTGCTTTCATCTGCTTTGAATAAAAATCCAGAAGTGAAGTCGCTGGCTCATAAGGCAGTTCCACTTTTAATGTTTTGAGGAATCTCCAGACTGGTTTCCACAGTGGCTGCCCCAGTCTGTGTCCCCACCAACATGCACGAGGTTCCCTTTTCTCCACACCCTCGCCAGCATTTGCTGTTTGTTGATTTATCGACGGTGGCCATTCTGACAGGTGTGAGGTGATGCCTCATTGTGGTTGTAATTTGCATCTCTCTGACAAATAGTGACATTGAGCAGCTTCTCATCTGTCTGCTGGTCCTCTTTGGAACAGTGTCTACTAGGGTCCCTTGCTCATTTTTAATTGGACTGTTTGGTTTCATTTCTTGATGCAGAGTTGTGTAAGTTCTTTATATATTTGGGTATTAAGCCCTTATTGGACATATCATTGGGGAATACCTCCTGTCACTCAGCAGGTTGGGTTTCCTTTTGTTGATGGTTTCATTCTCTGTGAAAAGCCTTTTAGTTTGACATGGTTCCATTTGCTCATTTTTTCCTGTCTTGCCTTTGCCCAAGGAGATACATCCAAGCAAATATGGCTGAGACCAGTGTTGAAGAGTTTGCTGCCCATGTTTTCTTCTAGGAGTTGTATGGTTTCAGGTCTTACCTCTAAGTCTTTAACCCATTTTGAGTTTATTTTTGTATATGGTGTGAGAAAGTGATCTGCTTCATTTTTTACCATGCATCTGCTCCAGTTTTCCCAATGCCGCGTACCAACGAGACCGTCTTTGCCCGACTGTGCGTCCCTGCTGTCTTGTCCTGGATTAACTGACCATGTGGGTGTGGACTTATTTCTGGGCTCTGTTCTGTTACATTCATCCACATGTCTATTTCTGTGCCAGGATTTTCCTGTTTGGTTACGGTACCTTTTCAGCAGTTTGAAACCTGGGAGTGTAATAGCGTAAGCTTTGGACTTCTTTCTCAAGATTGCTTGGGCTACATGAGAACTTTGCTGGGGAACCACATGATGCAACACAACTTCCAGCCCGTGGTCCTGGCTGAGTGGGTGTCTGCTCGTCCCAGCAGGCGGCCACATGGACGCTTTCTCTCTGGCACCTCAGACACACCTGCAGGGCAACACCAAGCGAGAACACCTGGGTGCACTCCCCCCTCTGCACTCCGGATGCCGCACCCCAGACTTGCCACGCAGCTCAGGAAACCGTGGTCCTCACGTCCCAGTGGCTGGCCTGGCTTGTCCCCACCTTAGCCCTGCCGCCCGCTTCCCAGGGCACGTCCTCGAGTCACCGCTTAGTTGCTGTATGGACTTTGTACTCTTCCCCGGGTTTCAAAAGTGGACTTACAGAAACCACGGGGAGATGCGCAGCCCCTCCCAGCGACCTCCTGACCAGATGCAGACCAAGTCCTGAGGCCCCACTTGGAATGTGTCCTGCTTCTCCTTGTCTGGACCCCAAAGCTTCACGCCGCCAAGACAAAGGACCTCCAGGAATCAAAATGAAACAAACCTCTCAGTGAAAAAAAATATGCCGTTTACAATTCGCGTGTTTTCCTTGCCGGTTGCTTGACCCCTTTTATACGTTTTAGATTTGGCGTTCCGTTTTTGGTTCAGACAGATTGGCCACCCATATCTCTGTCATCTATTTGCTGGTCTATCAACTATTTATTATCCATCCCCCCACCAAAATCCTCACTGAATATCTGACCTTCCTAGCAGTGAGCCCGTCACGGCAAGGAGCCTGGGGACGCCCAGCACCCAGTGCTGTCCTCGGCTCTGTGGCAAAGGCACGTGGGCGAGTGCTGCTCAAGGTCACCAGTGGCTTATCCTGGGTCAAGGTCACAGTAGCTCAGGGCATGGCTGTTGTGATGCCACTGCAGGGCGTGGGGCAGCAGATCATGTACCTTCCTGTCCTGGCCCTTGACCTACACACACCCAGACCGAGCGTCCCGCAGGCTCAGCTGCTGCCAAGGTCCAGGCCTCCCCCGTCTGGTCCTGCGTTTCAGGGTCTCACTTTCCAAAGAAGTTAACACTCTATTTTGAATTAAAGATGAATAGTTATTAATGGGTTAATGCATCCTCCCCTTCAGAAAGCCCTTCATTTCAAGGACAATTTTCGAGATGACACAAAGGCGACAGTCAGTGGCAGAACTGGAGGCCCAGTGCAGAGAGAACGAGGAAAACGCTGTTCGGCCCCCTTCCTGATGATTCTGTATTTCTTCCCATCCTCTGCCCCCGCTGCTTCAGCAACCAGCTACACAAACACACCTGGCTGTGGGAGGACTCAATGTCTTACCTGGTATTTCCAACCTGGAACACTGAAATTCTGTGTAGGTCCATTTATATCATCACTGCACATGCAAGCAAAGTTCAAACACCAAACCACTGTGCATCATCTCATTGCTTCCTGTTTTATTGAATTCTCAGAAATAGCAGCTGAAAGGTGAGAACCGGTTTACGTGAAGGCAGAACAGACAACGGCTCTCAGGCTCTGGGATGGCCCCACTGGACATCTGACAGGCCTCACACGGCGTGACAGGAGTGTCCACAGCCCCCTGGGACCGGACCCTGGTCACCGTGGGCGTGAGGAGGGATGTTCTTATTCTCCTCGGGAATGCCTGTCTCTGGACGCGGGTGGAGCTATGGGCGTAAGCGCCTGCGGGACTCAAACACACCCGTCTGCGCGGTCAGGGTCCGGACTGGCAGGTCAGGGGTCCCCGCCCCAGTCGCACCTGCTCCAAGCCCAGTGGACACCGAGAGCGAACGTCACTGATGAGTGAGGCAACGGAAGGTGAGTAGCCGCGCTGGCTTTTACGCCTTTGTGCCCGTTCTGCAGTGATGTCACTAATGAAACATGGAGAAAGAAATCTTTTCAAGCCGAAGACAAATGAAACAATGAGAGACAAACAATGTCCCAGTTATTCAAAACTGTTCTCACTGCATCCCATCTCCAGGAAGGCTCAGAGCGGTGATTTTCAACCTTTTTCATCTCACAGCGCACATAAACTAGTTACTAAAATTCTGCAGCACACCAAAAAATATGTTTTTTAGCCGATCTGACAAAAAATAGGTATAACTTTGATTCTTCACACCAGACAGCTATGGCTGTGTTGGCTGCTGTCATTCTTTATTTGACGATCTAAGGGACAAGAAGAGGTCAGTGTCCCTGACCAAATAGTCAGGCATCAAATATCTTAAACATTCCTGCAGCACGCCGGCGGAAAATCACTGACATAGGGGCCCACCAGGCGACTCACCAATAAGGGTGCTTCCCTCGTTCCCACTGACGGTCTGAGGATATGACATCGGGAAGACAGGAAGGAGCCAGAAAATAGGAGAAATTATAATAGGCAGACACTTGCTCTGATGGTTTTCACACTGTTCAAGTTCATAAATTAATAGCAATAAATCATAAAATACTTTATTTCTTTAACACGCACACACAATACTGCACTTCTGTTGCAGGTGGCATGTGGCACAAACTCTGTTTAGAAACTGCAGTAAAAATTCTGGGCCTGATCTTAGAGCACCAGCAGCCCAGCTGCGTCCACACGGGGCGCTGGCCGGCGGACCCAGGGCAGCGTCTCACAAAACCCCTTTTCATTCCAGCGCCCATGACCCGCAGTGAAAACCGCATATGTGTGAGCCCAGCAGGGAGACCCCCCACCCCCCGGGGCCTGGCTGCGCTGTGCCTGCAGTCTGGTGAACTGGCACACCGCCAGGCTGTGCTCCTTGCTTTTCCACAGTTGTCCCCTCTCCCATTTTGTTACTTAATGTGCTACTTTCCAAAAAAGCAATTACAAGCCTTTTCATTCAGCCTGAGCCACACAATTAGACTTTCTCCAAGTCACTCAGCAAATTGCGGCCCCTCGGGGTCAGGAAAGCAGCCATCCTCCCGAGCACACTCTCCGCCCCGGGCTGCCCGCGCCTCTGACGCGGTTCCAGAGTCTGCTCCGAGGGACCTGCCCCTGCCCTGAGCCCCACCCAAGCACGAACACTTCTGGAAGATCTTGGTGGCTAAACCAATGCTTAAAAAAATATTTTTCATCTATGAAATGGATGGTGAGTCAGCACCATTTTGACATAGGATAAACTTGACCTAAGTTTCAGTTCCTCCTATTCTGAGTGTAGAAAGCCACTCAACAATTTCACTGGAAGCACTCACCTATGAAATCAACGCAGCACCTGTGAATAAACAAACTCGGTGCAGGAAAAGATCCTTTAAAGGTTCCTCTCATCTTCAACATTATTGTTTTTAATTAAGTGCAACCCAGGGAACAGCAGCATTTTCAGAGGGACAACAGGGGGGGGGGTGAAAACTTAGAGCAGGGAAGGGGCTGTCCTTCCAGGGTCCACCCTGAGACAGGCCCGTCCGGCAGCCGACAGGGCCTCCGGAAGCGCAGACTGCAGCTCCTCGTGTGCACGGCCCTCGCCCAGCACAGAGGGCTCTGCTCACAGTCACGGGTCGACAGGCAGTTAAACAACAAATACAAAAAGACAACCAGGAGAAAGTGCAGAAGGTGAGAAAGAAGAAAGTGATTTAAAGTTATTCTGCCAAAAATAAAATTATATGAAGTGAATAAAAACCATTTGAAGACCAATAACTGTGTGAAAATAAATATTTAAGTAACTCAAAGACCTACTTTCACAGTAAAAGTTATAAAACCAGAATTCAACATTAAAAACATGCACAAATATAACAAAATGAATTGGTTTAAAAATATTTTACCATTGAGAAACTCATTTCTCTCCTGTCCGTACTCTTCCCTCGAATAAATTTGTTCTTGAGGAGATGTATTTTGATAAAACACAGAGAGTCTGGCAAGACTTGGTGGGTGGCAGTTTCCCTGGGGTGGCCGGGACGACAGACGCTCCCGCCCCAAGGCTCCGACCCGAAGGCTGCTGTCACCTCTGGGTGCCCGGCAGCTCGGTCAGGCCACAGGGGCTCCTTCCCTGCAAGCATCTGCCTTCTCCAGCGCCCAGGCTGCCCTCCCCTCCAACACGCCCTTTGCCCGCAGGGTGCCTGGCTCCCCACGGAGGGGACAGGTGGCACACAGAGGGTGGGGCCAGGGCTCCCGCCCTTTCTCGGAGCTTCCAAATAGTGCTGAACGGACAGACGCTGTCAATGGCGCTGGTGGTGCTTCTGCCGCCTCTCAAAAAAACTGTCCAGGTACCAGAAAAGTATTTTTAGCAGTATTTCAACTCTCATCTTTTCACAGTTTTTGCATGGTCTACCACCCAATGGGAGTAGCATTAGCGAAAGACCGGGCAGCCCTCCAGTGATTGGGAAAGCGCTGTGACACCTCAGGGTGCGGCTGACAGCGGTGACGCTGAGGAGTGTCTGTGTGCACGTGTCCAGTGCAACACCTCCTCGTGGGCCCTTTGATTCGATGGTGCCAATGGCCCAAGATGACTGAAGGCAGTAAACACCACGGCATGCTTGGTTCTCCTGCTCTTTGCCTTTTTTTCCTTTTAAAAATTAATCTAGATACAGTTAAAATGCATCATGGTGTCTCTTCGTAAACCAGTCACAACAATGTCCCTGGACATATCCCATGCCCCACCACCCACCACCCCGTCTGCTGCCCTCTGGAGGCCTGGGCAGGGCCACCCCAACAAGGAAGCACCTCCCGGAGCTTCGGCTGGGTGGTGGCTGCAATCGCCCACTTAATTCCTGGTTTCTCAGCTTCAGACCTTCTGAAGTTGCTCCAGCTGCTGCAGTGGGCTCCTTGTGGTCACCAGGGTGCACAGGACAAAGCCTGAGGTAGGGAGCGTGGCCCTGGGGTCTCCAATCACCTGGGACACGTGTCAGGGTGCCCCGCCTCCGGGAAGGCTCGAACCTGAGGGGCAAGGAAAAGCCGTGAATCAACACCAGTCCTGGCAAAAGTCGTAAGGCCAACATCATATTTCCAAGCCTGCTCCCTGCAGTCTTTGGCTTTGCGATATTTTGTGCATTTTAAATTTGGAAAAGAAGTTGGCTGCCTTTCATTTTTGTTTCCTTCCAACTATTCACGGGCAGTAGACAACTTCTCTGACTGTTGGTGAAGCCAGTGCTGACCTCCACTGAGCTGACAACAGAATAGAGCCCAAGGCAGGCAGTCCGGTTACCCACACACAGCCAGGCGTGCCCGCAGGTGTGTCTGGGAGGGCTCGGGTGGCGGCACCTCACGGCACTCGACTCCACCCACCTGCAGTGCTCTGACTCAGGGGCCCACAGCCTCCAGCTGGTCAGGAAGGAGGGGCCGGGGGCAGGAGCCCGTCTGCTGCTCCCCAGGGCATCTCTGCACAAGATGAGACCAGCTCTGCCCGTCCCCTCAGAGGGACCCTTTCCTACCAAAGAGCAAGGCGAGGAGAGCTGTGGGACATCTGAGATTTTTTGCATTAAAATTAAACAATGTTTATCCCTAACTAACCCAAAGGACAAGTTGCCACTCTTTTATAACAATATTAAACTCAGCAACATAGATTCTACCCCAAAGCCAGAAAACCGAAGACCTAATTTGGGCAGGCCTGGCATCCTAGTGACTCGAAGGACAGGAAGATGAGTAACTGCCAGCAGACAGAGGAGCCAGCACCACCCGCGGGGCCACGTCTGCTCCTCACGCTCCCGTGTTCCGTGAGCCCTTCCTTCTCCAGCTCTGAACTCTCGGCTTTGGAAAGCAAACTTTTTCACTCCATGGGGGTAATAAACCTATTAACTTGTTATTTACTTCTGGATGGTATATTTTCTTTTTCTTTATTTTTAGAAAGGGGAAGAAAGGTAGAGAGAGGGAGAGAAACATCAATGTGTGGTTGCCTCTCATGCACCCCCTACTGGGGTCCTGGCCTGCAACCCAGGCATGTGCCCTGACTGGGAATCAAACCAGCGACCTTCCAGTTGGCGGACTGGCACTCAATCCACTGAGCCACACCAGCCAGGGCTATATTTTCATTTTAATTGATAATATCTACCAATGGGACATAAACCTCCATATAAGATATATGTTTCCTTTTTCACTTAGAAAGCATATCTTTGTTCATCTCAGCTTTTCTGAAATTTTCATAAAATCCTAAAGTGAAATTGTATGAATTTCAACACAAATGTCCTGATAAGCTAGAAGGAAAGAAATCACAGCTGGCATTCCTCCTTCCTCAGCTTCTAGAGGTAACAGGATTAGTCCCAGACCAGTGACCCCATGAAGGGGGGGAAGCTGCTAAAGACCCTCAGGAGAAAGGAGAAGGTGCCCTGCTGCACGCCGGGGTCCCACTGGCCCTTCCTCGGTCCACAGGCATCAGTGGAGGGACTGTGACAGAAGCAGACCCCTCTCCGTCCCAGGTCTCCTCCCCACCCTCCGAGCAGACAGACATTAGGTCTCCTGGGTCAAAGTTTCCGGGATCTCGCACCCTGTTTGGGGTCTAGGAGAGTAAATTTGTGAAGCAAATATTTACAGTGCTGGTGGCTGTTGGGCGCACAGCCCAGTGGGCGGGTCAGTCTCCCTTCTGAGCAACAGCATGAAACAGCTCAGGAGGCAGGTGACACTGCCCCCTGGAACAGACAGGACTAAGAGAGAGGGAGGGAAAGGGGCTCACCCACTGGAGCACTTTGCTGTGTCTGCCCTCCTCCCTCTCCCCCATCGCTCCTCCTGGTCACCGTGAGTCCTCACGGGCCAAGCAAACTTCTCCCTCTCTCTCTTTGCTCAAACGTGGACGGGCCTTGGAAAGGGCACTTCACCGATTTCACCCCAGATTCTCTTCAGGACACCTGCTTGACATTGCAGCCCCGGGGGTGGGGTGGGGGGTCTGGGTGCAGAGGGACCAGAGGGGAAGAGTTTTACTTTGCTGCTGCCAGGTTTCAGTACGGTCTGTTTGTGCATCATCTTGTTTGTGTTTAACCATGACTTCTACTGCTGCCTGTGCATAAAGCACAGGGTGCTCTGGCAACCTGGAGGAAACTTACTTACAAGTTCACATTTTACCTACTGCAATAGACAGGTTTTTGTTTTGTTTTGTTTTCTTTTCTAGGCTCCAATCAGGAAACGCAGAAACACGGTCACTGCCTGTACAGAAGCACCAAGTGCAGAACTGGAGACGGTCTGCCTTCATTCTATGGCCACTGGACGCTGTCAGCACACGCTGATGACCGACAAAACACAGCCCCCCATGTCCAATGTAGTGTTGGATGCCCTAAACCAGCTCCTCTGGGGCGAGCAGAGCACCTGCAACTTTTGCCCTCCACACCCAGATATTCGGGACGCCTGTACCTCACCTCCTTTCCACTTGTCTCAGTTCAAAAAGTCAATCTGTGAAACACACAAGTAAATCTTTTTCGTTTAAAAATTTTAACTACCTATTTACATTCTTTGGGGGCTTACGCTAGTGGAAAATAAAATTCAACAAACTATAAGGACGCATGTAAGTCGTGATCCTTCCGAGTCCAAAACAAGCCACGAACGCATCTCTCCTTGTTCACTTTCACGCCGGCGCTGAGGCCAAGGCTCCTCTGGGTCCTCACACGGTTGGGGGGCGGGGGGCGCAACACACGGGCACCTCCCCCACTGCGCTAAAAACTGACGCTGTCTTCCATTAGCATATCTCAAGGGCAGACAAAATGATTTCCACTACACGATTTTTTTAAAAAAAAATCGACATTGTTGTCATCGAAGGGTAAGAGAACAGGCTGCAAGGTTTAAAGTCTCGGTTATCATAAGGGAACCGCGAAGAAGTACGGCCTCCTCTCCCTCCCCTGTCCGGGAGCACCCTGCCCCCCTGTGCCTGGAAGGAGGGGCGCATGCGGGAGTGAGAACTTCGTCCCTTAGCCGCCCGGTGCAGATCTCGAGGTCGGCCCTGTGCCACGGGTGTCCAGGGCCAAGAAGCGCACCTCCTGCGTCGTCATCAGAGCCACGTGGGCTCAGACACCAGAGACCAGCCGGCCCAGCGCCAGTCAGCACCGAAGCTCCTTCTCGGGAACTGCGCTGCTCTGGGGGCGCTGCTTAGAAAGCTCTCAAAACAATTAAAAATATGTTTAGCCAAGCAGAGAGCGTCCCGGCTACATGAACGCCTGGTGCTGACCAGACGCGGCAGAGGCCCCATTCCCGCAGCGCGCCCCTCTGCTGGGCAGGGGAGATGGCCGCGGCCCCGGCTGCGAGGCGGGGGCCCAGTCAACTCTACCCAAGCCGATAACATCGGAGGGGTGAAGCTGCTTTCTGACAGCTTTGTATCATTCCAGCTTTCCCTCTTTTCACAGTAATAAACCAGTTGGGATGGTGTTAATGTACCGTTTCCAGGCAGTCTTTAAGTGGTACATTCAAAAGAAAGGGGGCTGGACCCGCCGGGACCTGGACTGCCACGCGACACTCTGCGTCTCAATCTCTAGGGTCCCTTCCAACCGCAGAGACCTGGCCGTCCAGCGCAGAGCCCTCCCAGACACGCGCACAGACGCCCCGGCTCACCCTCAGGTCCCGACCTCCGGGCGGAGCGGTCACGCCGGGCCCTGCAGCCGCGGCCCCAGGGTCTCCTTGGCCTTCTTACAGGTGTACAGCCACTTGATGATGCGGGCGTTCCTCTCGACGACCGAGGTGGTGCTGGGCACCTGCTCCAGCAGCTCCTCCTCCTGCAGCCCCTCGTCGCTGCCGCTGTGCCGGGAGAAGCCGCTGTCGGAGGTGGCCATGCTCACACTGCGAACCTTTAAGGTGAGGCGGTCCGACCCCGCGGAGAAGTTCTCTCTCCCGAGCGCCTCCACCACCTCGGGCTCCAGGCCACAGAACTGGAAGAAGCTGTCGAATTCCGCCGCGGACATGGAGTAGCGGGAGGTGAGGTCTGACTGCGAGCGCTGCAGCCCCCGGCGCCTGGTCACTCGCGGCTCCGGGCTGCCGGGTGCGGCCCGGCCGCTGTGGCGTGCCGGGGGCGCCGGGACCGCTGCCGGGACGCCGGGACGCGCCGGGGGCGCCGGGGCCGCTGCCGGGACGCCGGGACGCGCCGGGGGCGCCGGGGCCGCTGCCGGGACGCCGGGACGCGCCGGGGGCGCCGGGGCCGCTGCCGGGACGCCAGGACGCGCCGGGCGCGCCGGGGACTCCGCGGGGACGCCGGGAGGTGCCGGGGGCGCTGCCGCAACGCATGGGCGCGCGAGGGAACCGGGGGGCGCTGCGGGGCTGGGCTTGGTTGAAGCCGCCTCCTCTCCCCTGGCTGTGGCTTCCCCTCCCACCGGGGACTTCTCGGGGGACGCCGACGTCTTGTCCTTGCCCGACCCCGGCAAGAACCTTTTCACCAGGCCGCCTCCGAAGCTGTCAGTGCCCGGCCCACGCACGAACTCGCACTTCTGCCGGTATATGACCAGCGAGTCCGGCCTCAGCGGCTTCCGCGCTATTGCCCTGCGCGCCACGGCACCGGGAGCGCGGGCCGGGGGCCGAGGGTCGACCGCCGGCTCTTCGCCCGCCCCACGGCTGCTGCCCTCGGAAGCGGAGTCTCCGGCTGCCCCCGGCAGGCCCCGGACGTACTTGGCGCGGTCAGCAGCCAGCCTCTCCACCGCGCTCCTGCGCGCCGGCACCGCCGCGTCTGGTCCCCGGGACAGAAGCCGCTCCATCGGGGGTGCGTCCAGGCCGGGCAGTGCGTGCATGCTCGCGGGCAGAGCTGCTGGAGCTCCGGCCCCGCGGAAAAGCGCCCGACGCGGCGCCCGGCTGTCCAGGATCAATTCCGAAGTCCGCCCAGGGTGCGGACCGGCTCCCGGAGTCCGCCCGCCGGGAACGGACGCTGGGGAACACAGGTCCGCACCGACCTGAGAGCCGATCCAGGACCCGGCCGCGGCTCCTCCCCGCAGGTTCTCGCCCACTCCCCGGCGCTTTGAGAAGTTCAGCCCCGCCCCTCGCCTCCCACGGGCTCCGCCCCGCCCCCAGCCCGCCCCTTTCTGCCCCGCCTCCTGGCCCCGCCCCTCCCTTCACCCGGCCCCGCCCCTCACCGCCCGGCGGTGCTCGGAGCGCTGGGAGGGCGGGGCTGCGGCGTCCCCGTGTCCGCTCTGCACTGGAGGACCGGGAAGCAGCCAGTTCGTTCAGCCCCAGGGGTGAGCGGCCTCCTCCTTGCCCAGGGAGGGCCGTGGGTCACCGCCGGAGGCTGGCACTTCCAGAGCGGGGGAGGGTAGGAGGAGAGGACACTCTACCCTACCCCAGGCAGGTGTCCCACGTCCTTTGAATTGTTCAAGTGATGACAGCGCGTTTGGAGACTTTAGTTTTCTGTCTCTACCTGAGCACAGATCTTTATCATCAGAAGGAAAACGGACATAAAGGACAGAGAGCCCATGGCCGGAGAGAGTCCGGGTGTTGGTAGAAGAACCCAGGGACCCACGGGGACCAGGATCAGGTCCAGGCTCAGTTACCCGCGGTCCTGTCCCCAACCCAGACCGGGGCACCGGGTGCGGGAACTCAGTGGGCAGGAGGGGGCAAGGCTCTTGGGATTTGGGTGAAGCCTGACCCAAGGCCCAGAAAAACGGCTGTTTTGGCTGTAACCAAGGCAACAAGTAAACCACGGGTTCACAAGGCACTGAGCCAGCCTAGGAATGCTAAAAGTGTAAGAGACAGTATTTGCAAAATTGCGTTATTTCCCAAAGCTGGACAGAGACCTAAAAGTACCCGCCAGAGTGCAGTGTCTATGCATTTGCTGTGCTAAGGCCAACTCCAAGACACAGACCTGTCAGAGTTGCAGCTGGCTGCTCCTCCTGAAGGCAGCCGGTGAGAAGGTGCCCTAGATCTGGGGCCCATGTTCCAGAAAAGCGCCCAAGCACCTGTGGGCCCCCAAGGGCTGCTGGTGACTCAGCAGGTGCAGCAGGTGTGGCTCACTATGCCAGCCCGCCTCCAGCCACTTCCAATCAGATAGTGGCAGGTTTGTGCCAGGTGGGCCTCTAGATCTTAGTCCCTGTGAGGCCAAATCCCATAAAGAGGGAGCCAGGTCCCCTGAGAACCACACTAGCCAGAGGGTCCCAGGTCCTTCAGGTAAACAGCAAAGGCCATGCATATACAGGGGTCGGCAAAAGTAGGCTTACAGTTGTGTGTGGACAATATTAATAATACAGTAGTTAAAAACACAAGAATAAACTGTGTTACACATACTCACAACAGTAAACCTACTTTTGCCCACCCCTGTGTAAACCTGGCAAAGCACTGCAGGGAGGGAAGAGAAACACTCCTGGGTGGGATGCACTGCCTCCCACACATGGAGTACTCCGGGCGGGGGGCGTGGTTGGGGGCTGGTGGGTCTCCTGTTAGTCCGAGGGGAACAAAATGGTTTCGGGTTGTTTCGTCCAAAGTGTCTCCTTTTTGGAATTGCCCGTCTTCGTGTGTGATTGCAGCAGTTTGACAGAGGGAACCCCTAGCTTTGGGTCCCTGGAATGTATCTGAGCCTGCGTTTGCCATTTGTAAGTTCTGTTCTTTTGGACACGGAAGCACCTCTCAGAGTCTGTGTGGGGTCACTTGTAAAATTCCTCGTTTTTATAGTTTAGAACAGCCATTGCTGAGAGACAAAATAGCCAGGTCCTAAATATTTATTTAGGACTGTCAGGAGTTTCGTTTGAAAACTGTGTGCCCGCCCGGGCCATATGGCTCAGTGGGCTGCGGTTGACTCCCTGTCAGGGCAGTGCCTGGGCTGCTGTGTGAGAGGCTCTCCCTCCCTTTTTCCTTCCCTTCCCCCCTCTCTAAAAATAAATAAATAAAAGCATGTAAGTCCCTCAAGATGAGAAACTTCATTTCTCCATATTTGAATCCCTAACAACTAGCCAAGTATCTGCATTTAGTAGATTTGTATTGATATTTTCTTCATCAATTATGACATCTCTGATTTTCAGCTATTTCCTGAAAACAAACATTAAAATTCATCACTCAGATTTCTAGTATAACAACATGGTTTTATGTTTTATTTTCATTCCATAATCAGAAGTTTAATTACACTGTCATATTTTTGTTTACAAAACTTAAAATTTGTTTTCACATAAGGTTAATGGCATATCTCTGAATCTAATGTAAAAGCAAAGTGTAACGTTTTACTTTCAAAATTATTATGTTTCAATTTTTGATGCATGAATTTTTTGCCTCCTTTTACTCAAGCAGAATTTGAAAAATGACATTATTACCTAATTGCTTTGTTGTTTTCTTGTTGTAATAATGCAGATCTGTGATGTTATAGTAATACTAATGAAGAATAAATTCAAAATTACAGTAAATTGCATAAACCAGAAAATAATTTTTTCAGCTGAGTTGGTGAAAGAAAATATAAATTATTTCCCCCATCAAAACGCATTTTCAGCCTGGCTGGTGTAGCTCAGTGGATTGAGCACGGGCTGGGAACCAGATGGTCCCGGTTCGATTCCCAGTCGGGGCACATGCCTGGGTTGTGGGCCAGGCCCCCAGTGAGGGCCATGTGAGAGGCAACCATACATTGCTCTTTCTCCCTCCCTTCTCTCTCTGAAAATAAATAAAATCTTTAAAAAAAAAAAAACATTTTCATTTTCAGCAGAATCATCGCACCAAAGTGTTTCTCTTCCTGCTGACTGGTGCCCGGGTGGCCAACTGCAGGACGATGGTCCCCGGCAGTGCAAGTTCACACCTGTTGCTCTGACCTCATTACTGATCCCGCCCCTTTTCTCGACAGAACACCTAGTGTGGATGATAACCTGTAGAGTTGCCTGGTTGCATGCAGAGGTTGCATGACCACCCGCGTGACTTCATGCCGGGAACTGCATTCTCCCGTGCTCAGGGTCCCACTTTCAAAGTGAGGAGGCTGAGCGGGGAGAGCCCTCCCCCAAGCCTGTGCGGGGAGCGCAGCTGGTCTGAAGGAGGATGTTTCTTACACATTGCTAGTTCGCAGGAAAGCGGACTTGCTCACAAAGAGATTTGCAGAAAGGCTCCATTGAGACAGCTCCTTGAAGGAAAGCAGAGGTCCAGATGCTGCTCTGTGACGTCCGGGAGCGCTGTGTGCCTGGCCCCTCATGTGGCGGGGACTCAGCTCCTCAACAGCCTGCTGTGTCGTGGATGGGTCTTTACGTTAAAGAAGCTTCACCTCTTCTGTGGCCATCACCTGGGGAGAAGGGAGACAGCTGGGGGAAGCGATTGCAACCAAGGGCAAGAGCGGGAGGAAGTGTGGGTCCCTGGAGGTGGGGGCCGGACACCGGTTGTGAAGAGCAAACACTTGTTCCAGAGAGGGATTTCCAACCCAGGTGCCCAGGGTGTTTGAGCTCCTCAAGAGTAATATGAGGGATCCATCAACTATTTTCTTTACTTTGAAAATCCAAATAATGGAAATTGTTCATCTACTTCAAAGCTTGATTCCCTTATCTGCAGAATCGGATTCTTGTGCAGAGAGTGGGGGGACATAGTCAGGCAGAAGCAGGCCTGGTCCAGACACCCCTGTGTTGGGGCATCGCTGACCTTACTCCACTCGTGTTTGGTGCAACATTTTAACTGTGGAAGTCAGACTCATCTGCAGCCCCGGTGCTACACAGAACATGCCTCAGGGACTTCCTGTAGCTGGGAACTTCTCAGAGGACAAAGTCTCAGTTGAGAGTAACTGGAAGCCACCTGCGTGAGGACGATGCAGACCTTGCTCCATTGTGAGATGTGCGTGCAAGATGGCTTGTGCCGGGCAGCAGCTCCGTCCTCACCTTGCTTTGCTCTGCCATCATCCTCCCCAGGGCGGGTGACCCCCAGACTCCAGGGACCCCGTGTGTGGCAGGCATCTCCCTGTGCAATCTCCACTGCACACTGGCTTCTTGTCTCCAGTTTTTACTGCTAATTACAGAGCCTCCTATTTTCCTATGGCATTTTCTCAAATGCAGTCGCTTCACACACACTTCCTTCTACGGGTTTCCATCTGAACCGTTCCGAAACCTGCAGGACGCCTGTGCGCTGACTGCCGCCCCGGACTCAGCAGAAGGAGGACCTGGGCAGGTCCAGGGAAAGATGTGGGGGTGGCCGGCCAGTTTCCAGAGGGCCCTGGAGGCCAGGCCAGATCAGAGATGAAATGCTTGGAAAGTGTTTACCAAATATTTTGCTTAGGACACAAAATAATCGGGCTCCAAGTACATAAGACTTCTCCAATTTTCCTAGGTCCTAAATTACAGTCCTGTTGAAAAAGGGTCTTTTATTTAACCCTGGACTCCAGGAAAAGGATCGTTTCCCCCGGTAGTCTACAGAACTGCAGTAGGAGCTGTCTGTAGGAGTTACGGGTCCTGTCGTGGGAGAAGTCTGTGAACTTGCCTCTTAAGTTGTCCTTTCTATAACTCACATCGCAAAACAGCATTTTAAAGCATCTGAGAATGTCTATGCTGAAGAAATCCATTTCATCGTTTGCTGTGCAACTTCTTCAACTCCCTGAGGAACAAACCCCCATCACCACCTGCAAAGACCACAGACCTCGCTCACGGAGAACACGGTAACTCAGTGCAAATGCCTTTCAATATTGGGAAAAGTGGAAACGACGTAGCATATTTGTTAAACTCTTATCGTTTGTCTGGGGCTACGTTTTCCAGTGTGTCTCCGCACTTACCATAGGCTGAGATACAACTGTGACCGCCAGTAGTTACGGAAAGCTCAACATTCTTCCCCTAGCCTACTAAAGTGCCTCTCATTTACTGTAAGCCTATTTCCTCTCACTGATTTTCATAAACATTGGGGAAAACAGATCAATATCTCTTTATAAAAATCCGTATCAATAACAACGAGAAAGTATTTTGTGTAGAAACTTCCTTTAAAATTTTCTCTTCCTATTCAGCCATTACTTCTGTCACCTTTCTCTGAACTCTCACTAGTTTCTCTTTCTCTTTCTTGTAATCACTCTGAGGCAGCTTTGAACTTCAGAAAACAAGAGACAAGCGAACAGGCCTTTCCTGGTCGGGGGCGGGGTGGGGCGCGGCTGAGTCCGAGTTCCTGGAGCAGGTAAGACCTGGCTGCTGGAGCAGGACTCGGGGTGCTGTGGCTGAGAGGACAGAGCAGAGAAGATGCAGACCTGGTCCAGGGGGAGCAAGGCCCTGGGAGGGGCCAGGTCCCCGTTCCTCCCCCCGAGAAGCCCCCGAGCTGCACAGGGCTCCACACGACCGGGTGGGCACCGAAGCCAACACAAGACTTCTCAGGAATATTATGGGGGAAGCCGGCCAGCGACCGAGTGACACATTGTTCTTCCCAGGAACCCAGTGTGATTAATCTCGAGCTAATAGTTCAAACGCTGACATTTTAACCTGAACACAGAAAATGCTGGTGTTGAATTGCAGTGGCTTTTTACGATTCTCTCTACGAAGTTTCCCAGGCCTTGCGTAGATGTCCGTCTCTGGTAAGCGGGGCTGTGCACCATGCACTGGCATTTCTCACGGCCCTGGAGCTCGTTCTGAGAGGCAGGTGCGGTTTAGGGACCCGAAGAAAACATGGCTCCTCTGTCCAAGGCTGCACCAGGAAAGGAGGGGGCTACCTAGGAAAGACAGTGGCTGACAGTTGCGCTCTGGTGGCCAAGTGACAGGCAACCTCCCGTGATCCAGGGGACATTTAACAGTGTCACTTAAGTGACATTATGTCATCCTCTGAATCAAAGGGATGAGGAAGTTCCTGAAACCAAATACTAAACTGGATATTAATTAAACTGGAAGGCAAATAATAAATCACCTGTACAGAGGTGAACTTTTAGAGAAAACTGAAAAGTTTAATAATTTATTTTTTCCTTCAGGAGGAAGTTTATTGATTTTGAGACGGTTTTTCTTAAAGACCTAGATGCTGGCTGCCCCCGGGGAGCAGGGACCCGCTGGCTCAGCTGGGGAAGCTGGGAGGCCTGGGCCGCGAGGGGCTCCATCAGCTGCTGTTGCTCCTGAGCAGGGGGACTGCAGCAGCCTCGGGGTTTTATGGGGATGGTGAGGGCAGCGTGGGGGGGCCTTTCCCTGCGTCTGAGGAGCTCTCCCCCTTCCTCCCTGAAGCCCCTGTCTCAGCTCCGAGACTGGGGAGTGTGGGCAGCACCTTCTGACCTCCTCCCACAACGCACTTCGCCTCTGCAGCCGCTTCAGGGAGCCTGTTGGAAATTTGCTGAAGTCGTTGAGTTAATAGCCCAGTTGAGCAGACTGGTACTGGTTTTCATCCTTAAAACCCAGCCTCTCAAGGTCCAGGAGGGCCCTCAGGGGTCAGTGGGTGTGTCTGAGCCACGCCTCATTGGCCGTTTGCAGCCACATCTTGTTTAACTTCAGCTGGCTGCTCTAAAGTCGCCCTGTGGGGGCGGATAAGAACGTGCAGAGTCAGAGAATGTCCCGTCCCCCGGGGTGGGGGGACCCTGATGCCCAAGGCTGCTAGTTATGGAGGAACAACGAGCAAGAATTGTAAATATAACTGCAACCAAATCTTACGGAACCTGGGGGACCCAAACTGGAAAATAGCAATTAACATTCTTTATGTGATGCCAAAACAATTTGGAAGTTCTCCTATTGTTTAATGCTGTTGACATCTGTCGCATCTTAGAAAAGGCATCCCCGCCTCTTATTAGTGGTAATAACAGTTTCTTCAGGAAGCCAAATGATTTATTTTATGCTTTCGTTAATTACAGAGAAGGAAATTCAAACTCTTCAGGTTATTTCCCACACGTACACGGTATAGACCTACGACAACTGCAAGCCAATATCACATCCTCGGAGACAGAAATCTACAGCTGCAAGAAAAAAAGAATGCGAAAATGTTTACAAAGCCTGACTTCACATAATCATTAAACACGTGTGTCCATTAGACCATGCCCTGTTCTAAAATGAAATCTCCAGAACGTTGCTCAGTGTGACCACTGTGTCCATGGGGAACGAGTTTGCAGATAAAACAGTGGCCCAGAGGCACCGACAGCGCTGCTCACCCATTGGTTCAATGGGCAATCTGGTCATTAAACATAAGGTACAATTTCGGTTGCTTTCCCCATTCATTCTTGGTTTATTTTTAGTATGGGTCCTCTAAAAGTAATGGTGGTATTTTCATGAGATGTTTTGGTAACTGAAATTACAGAGTTCATTTAAAGTGAGTCAGCCCTGGCTGTTGTAGCTCAGTAGACTGAGCACCGGCCTGCAAACCAAAAGGTTGCCAGTTCAATTCCCAGTCAGGGCACGTGCCTGGGTTGTGGGCTGGGTCCCCAACGGGGGCCACGTGAGAGGCAATGACACATTGATGTTTCTCTCCCTCTCTTTCTCCTTCCCTTCTCCTCTCTCTAAAAATAAAATAAATAAAATCTTTAAAAAATAAAAAATGGAGTGGTGAGTCAGGGCCCAGTCCAAGGCCTGTAAAATTCCCAAGCTCTTATCTCTCTCCGTTCAGGAGTCTTTGCTCCTGGAGCCAGGTGCTGAAGTGCTTGACGGACCCTGGTGAGAAGAAGGTTTCCCGGTCAAACCCTGTGTGTGGCTTGCGCATGTGCCCATGCAACCCAGAGTCCAAGTCGGCGTGTGTGACGCAGACGATGCTGTGGGGGGTGGGAGGCTGCGGGGAGGGGGCTGCCTGTCCCACGGCTCAGCCAGGAAGCTTCGAGCACCGAGGGGCACACAGAGGCCGCAGACTGTGCCTCCTTTCTGCTCTGACCACCTGTCGGCGCAACCGCAAAGCCAAGGGGCCAGAGCTTGGGCTGCTGGGTACACAGCTAAGTTTCTGAGGGACCGATGTGGCACAGAAACAGAAAAGAAAAGCATAGCAGAGTACTTCAAATGTGACGGTGGGTCTAGAAGGCTTCTCGGCCAGACCCTTTCACAGGTGCCGCCTGTTTCTGTCACTCCCCAGCATCTCTAGTGACATCCGCGGCCCTGTGTCTCTGACTCTGCGAATCAGGCTTGCACAGCCTCCTGCTCTGGCTGAGGGGGAGAAGCTGGGGCTCTCAAACGAGACCCGACATGGACAACAAAAACGACGCAACAGAACTGCGGCCGACGGGCCAGGCCACTGGGCCCCGGACTTCCCCTTCTACTGACCTGTCTCAGGCAGACTCCAAGCTGGCCAGGGGCCCCATTCCGCGTGACAGGCTGGGTGGGACAGAGCTGGTCGATGCTGTGCAGTCGCAGTTCTGGGAAGTCCAGAGTTACCCGAGGATGGACTCATTCCAGGGGGTGGGGAATATCTGGCCAGTAACTCCTGAGTCACAGTCCGATGACCACTCCCTAAAACACGGTGTGCAAACAAACATGTGCAAAAGCATAGAAAATTTCCACCCCACTGCACGTGCAGCCAGGGCCCAGATGTGCTGGAGGCCGTGAGGTGGCTGTACCCAGGAGAGCCTACCGGACGAGGCCTCATGACCTGGGCCGCCCACCCCCCATCATCAGGGGGACAGACTGACACCTGGGAACTGCTGCTCTTCCTTCCAGGGACTGAATTTTCAGAGGGTGGGTCTCAGAGCCGCAGCCCCCGGAGCTGGACCGCTGTGGACAGCTCGTCATGTTCTTATCATTTATCCACTTCGAGTTTCCCTGCCAATTTGTTAGTACATGTGTTTTGACTAAAGCTGCGTTAAAATTATATGTCAGCTGCAACCCATTTTAACATGAGCTTCTAAAACTCTTGGGTCCTAGAGACCATGTTTCCCCCATGAGGATGCCTAAGACCTGCAGTTTGCCATCATGACCCCTATCATTTCTGACATCTGCACTATTTTTTCAAGAAAATAAATTCTAGCTGGTCCTTTCCTTTAGAAGGATTCCATTGGCCTGACCGCATGTAACAACATGGCTTCCAAACACTCAGGAAATGAAGTCAGGCCCCATCAGTGCGCTGTGGAGCGCGAAGGCCCAGCTCTCAGGCACAACAGGCGGGGCGTCATCCCGCACGCCAGAGGCTTCCCCCACCAGCACCTCCAGAACAGTCTCCTCCTGTCTCTCTGGCTCACTTTAAAATGCGACAGAGCACCTGCTTCCCCTGTCATGAGAAGGCCGCCACTAGTGACAGAAAGAAGCCACAGCATGCTCCTGGCTGTCCCCAGACCGCACGCCTGCTGACAGGGTTGTAAGTCAGGTGTCACCCCACTTTTTGTCCTTCCTTAGTCACTGCGGCCACGCGAGGCATGGCTGGGAAGTGAGCGGCCGGCAGAGCTCCCCGAGGGGCCCTCCGCTGGGCAGCTCCTGCGGCTGCCAGGGAGCTGCTCCTGCGGCTGCCAGGGAGCTGCTCCTGCTGCTCGGGCAGCGTCACTTCGTGTTGGGTCAGCGTCACCCTGGGTCTGTCCTGATGGTTCATCCCGCGGCTGTTGAAACTGTCAAGACTCACCCACGTGCTGCAGCTAATAACAGGAAGAGTGGAGTCGGCAGTCAGGTCTTCCTTTCTGCGTGACATTCCCACCTTCCACACACAGTTCTGTGTGTCCGTCTGCTGCCTGACGCTAGGACAGACCTCGGACAGCTGCTCGCTGAGTTTGGGGAGGCGAACATCAGCTCGCTCCTATGGTTCCCAGCTACTGACTGTGGCAGTCCCGGTGAGGGTCTCGTAAGAGGGAAGGCTGGTTACACAAGAAAAACCCTAGCAGCTACATGGCGTTCCCTTGAGGAGAAATCACTTGGGCACTCCACAGGTGCAGCGGCTTCACCAGCAAAACGGAAAGCTGGCCGATAAAGGCCAGGTGGCCACACACTGGGTTTGCCCAGAAACTCCCGGTTCATATCTGCTGTCCAAGTGCAATTGCGAGTAGCCCCTTCCACTCTCCAGAGTCTCCAGGTCTAAATAATAAGTCATGCGCTCACACTGTTATCAGCACAGATTGTATACATCAAAGTGCTCAGTGCCGTCGAGAGGCCTGGCTGTAGAAGAGGTTCCGGTGGCCTGAGTGACAGACCCAGGGGAGCAGGCGCTGCGGTCCTGCCCGCGGAGGCTTGGATGCGGTTCGAGGGCGGGGCTGTGTGGGCGGGTCCTCCGCTGAGCGTCCCGTTCCCTGGAAGTTCCTCTCCCTGGAAGTTCCTCTGCCATCGGGTGCTGGTGAGGGAAAGGCAGTTTCTGAAGTGCGGAGGGCGACTTCGCAGCAGGACAGTGCATGTCCCCAGCTAGAGCCCCCAATAAGTTCTTGAGCTGGGCTCTCCTGAGACAGCGGCCTGAGGGGTGGAGCTGACAGTCACTAGCATTGTCTGAGGCTCCTCAGGGAGGCCGGGAGGTGGGCGTCTCTGTGAGTCCCCTCAGCCGGGCGCAGAAGCAACTCCCCGTGAGTCACAGAGCTGGAAGGGATAAGTCGGGGTCAGGTGGGGAGGGTTGGGAGGGGGAGAGAGAGAGAGAGATTGCAGGGAAACTGGACAGGTCACAGAAATCAGAGCTGGACGAACAGGAAGACAGCAATCGGCACAGAGGGGAACCGACACATTCATTAGTTACCACGTACTTGGTTTTCACCGCGTCACAGAAGCTCTGCTGGGGTCTTGGGCTCTGTGCACAGTCTGTTTGGGGGGTGCAGGGGCAAAGGTGAGCAGCAGGGAAGGACACCTGTGCATTTCTGTAGCCTAGGTGTCAGGGAAGAGCAGCCACAGAAGGGTTCTGAGAGCACCCCTGACCTGAGCCGAAGGGGAATAGTGAGTAGAAGCTACCCACGAGGGGAAGGAAGGAAGCGCGTTGAAGATAAAGAACCACTGAAGTCTAGAGAGGCCGAGGGGTCTGGGAATGCTGGGAGACAGCCGGCGGTAGGGCGTGTGGGCCGAGGGGTGGCAGACGGTGCCCGAGAGCAGGGCTGGCCTGGTGCTCGGGCCGGTGACACCACACCTAGGACACCAGTCCAAGAGAAGCCCGATGAGTGAATAACTGACGCAGAACCGAGCACAGCATCAGAGCCCGCACAGTTCAGAGCCTCCCAAGTAACAGGTGTGAGGTCAGGAAAGATGGTCCAGAAAAACCCACAGGGTTAGCAGCCTGTGGGAATGAGGCTGCATTTTTTAAAAAGTTACTCCTCCAGACCTCTGCCAGTTTTATCAAAATGCCTCTAAAATACCCGATAACACAGAACTCCACAGTGAAGAGAGAGAATTATTTTCTGTGGTCCTCACTCTCTGCTCTGAAAACTACACAGGCCTCCTCAGTCTCCTGCGCTGGCCTTTCCAAGTCCGGGCTGGGTCACAGGGACTTTGCACCAGGTCAGACGCTCACTTGTGTGAACCTGGGCGGGCTCTTACATCTCTCTCAGCCCATAGTCCTTACAGGTAAAACAACAGATTGGATTCTTGTTCTGAGTGATAAGGCGTGAGGTGAAAGCTGCCCCTGGTGGGTGCAGAGCAGGCATTTTCAGTTCTCACTGCTGGTGGTACAAGTTCTGCTCTTGGTGCCCCGTCCTCAGCGCGGTTCTCGTCATTTCGGTGAGGGGTGCCGTCCGCCCTGGCCCTGGCCCTCAGTCCCTCTCCAGGGACTTGCTGTGTGTGATTTCTGAGTTTAATTTTACGTCAGTGCATTTGTCTGCATAGCTGGTCATTTTGGAAACAAGGCATTTTCATTTTTATCTGCTTCTTTACTGCATCCACTTTCTTTAAATTCAGTGGTGGTTGGAGATGGAAAAGTCTGTAGAAGAGCGACCAGAATCTCGGTTCCCTGACCATTTTGATACATTAAAAAAAATTTAATTACTTAATTAATTAAATGTTGAAAATAAATTAAATGCTATCTCAGGATGACGGGAATGTTTTTGAAGGAAGACATCTGACCTGGAAGACTTTCAGAAGACCAGATAATCCCTCCCATTTTCTCAGGGAGGGGCACTCACACCAACCACTCTGACCAACGAAATGGAAGTCGAGTGGTGCCAGCATTTTCTTAGTGATTCGGAAAGTATGACTTGGCCCAGGGGCTGCCTTGGGATAGTCCCCCCTCGACTGTGTTGAGAAACGTAGTGATAACAGGGTAGAAAGAACCATATCATTCCGGAATTCAGTGATCCTCACACAAGAACTTTTCATGGTCAAAATCAGAATATTTGTAGATATGGTTACAGAAAATGCATATAAATCAAAGACATTCATTGCCTTTGACAGTAACTTCAATACTTCTAGGAGGTGCGTTAAAGAACGAAATTCAGCCAAGTGAGTGTGGAGATCTGACTGGCTTCACTGAACGGTGCAGGCACCGGGCGGTGTCCCACTGGCAACTGAGGTCGCTCTAAGGTCACTCGAGGAGTGGGCCTAAGGGGAGGCTTTGATGGGCAGAGAGAGGGCGGGACGAAGGAGGTAAAGCGGGACCACGTGAGCCTCGCTCAGGGGAACTGAGGGGTCCTACCAGGCGGGTTGCCTCCCTAGTGCTGACCAGGAAATTCCAAACCGGTGAGAAAAGAGTGAAGATAGGGAGTTTGTAAAATAAACTCACTTTAACTAAGCTGCTAAAATTACGAACGCTGTGAAGGTTGAGGCAGGCAGCGAAATTCTTCTTACTATACCTAGCCTGCGGACTCAAGCTTTTTTACCCTTCCGGTCCTGGACGCACCTAAGCCTTGGCTTGTCCCAGAAGGACTCAGGTGTCCAGCCCACAGCATGTGACCAGATCTCCCGGTCTTAGGAAGGATAGATGGTAAACTGAGGCGGGGAGGAGGAGGGAGGCATGGCTTGCCTGCTGGCTTATCAGTCCTGAGCCTGGTCAGATAATAGTGCCAGGTCCTCCAACATCACAAGAAACACTATGTCAGCACCCGAGGAGGGACGTCCTTGAAGTTCTATGTATTGTTTCTACGGTCTGGGAGAGAAAGGCTTTGAAACTCTGCATTCATCCCAAGGCCTGGAAGGGGGTGGGGGCCCACAGTGCCCAAAGAACAAGCACATAACACAGCTTTGGTTAATTGCCCACCTCTGGTCACTGCCTGTTTTAGGAAGGGTCCCTAGTATTTACAGAAAGAGCCCATAAATAATAGAAATCCTCGGGACACAGGACCTGGGCCTTTGGCCCCTTCCCCCTGCCCTGCCCTGAACCTGCACCTCTCTCCCTGACCTTGGCCAGGCCCGCTCTCTCCCATGAGAACGTCTGTGTCCCAAGTGAACCCTGCTCATAGCTGCTCCCCCTGCTGATCTGCAATTCTTTACTGCGTCGGAGAGAAGAGCCGGTTTCTCCTGCCACACGAGCATCCCTCACCCAGACCCCTGACGTCTGACCGACAGCCGTCCTTGACCAGTCCTAGGGCTGAGGACACAGGACGGGCTATTCTCGAGAGGGGGCTTCTCACTGTAAGAACTCAGCTTTTCTGTCTTCTGCAGAACATTCTGGGGTTTTGCCTACCTGTGCTCCCTGTTTCTACACTCTGAGACTCTTGAATAAATCTTTCTCGTCTATTTCTAGCAAAACCTCCAGACTGAATTAGTTCAGCACTGGTTTAAAATCCCACTGCTGAGAGAGGCTGATACTGCAGTTAGTTTAGTCATTATTTGTGGTGGGGCTTCGCAGAAGTGACTCCGTTTCGGGTCTCTTGTTTCTTTAACAGGTCAGAGAACTGGCTGCAAAGTTGTGAGGCCTAAGACCATCACATCAGAGTCAATGGCATATTTTGAGGATTTAATTAAGGTTAACAAATGTATTTCTTAAGGTTTGCAGCCTTGCAAGTGTCAACTGCGTAATGTTTTTAATTGCACCGATATTTGAGGATCTCACTGCCGTGACAGACTGCTGCAGGACATGAAGGTGCATGAAATGTGTATACGGTTAATTAAATTGAGCAGATAAATTTCTGCAAAGTGTGTATATGTGCCAACCCTCATTAGAATGAGGGGCACTGATGTGAAAGAAAGACGTCTTGCAGTTGCGATACACTCTTCGATGCAGCTGCCCTGCAGTGGCTGCGTGAGCCCAGAGGACTGGCTGTAACCACTTCTGACAAACAAAGTTGCCGAAAAACAAAATTGCTGCCTTGTTCTGCCGCAGTCTCGCAGGCTGATGCTGGACAGCTCAGAGGGAGTTGCCCGTCCACCTGAGGACTGGGCCCTGGCTCGAAGGCTGACCAGGGGTAGGTGATCACAGTCCAGAAGGGTTGTCCACAGGCCCTGGGAGTGTAAGAAGTTAGGGGGGAAAATCGGTGACGCTGATTTGGGGAAGAGGCAATATTCCGGGGAAATGAAGTGTGATCTTCCAGTGAGTCACAGAAACGGGCCTTTGTGCCCCGCCCCCGCCTGCTGCTGTTGGGCAATATCCGCGATTGCAAGGCTTCATGACTAAGAAGCCTGGTTCATGTTTAAACTCCCTTATTTTGTTTTGAGCAGAAATATGTAATTTAGCAAGTGTTGACTTTGACAGTTCCCGTTGAAGAATGTCCTGGCACTCTCTGTGCCATTTGGCGCCAGGACTGAAATCGGACACCAGTGAGCAAGAGCAGGAGGGAGGTGTTCCGAGGAAGACAGTCAAAGCCACGGCTGAGCTGCGTGGACCTTGGGTCCCTGCAGGTGAAAAGCAGGGTCTCACGGGAGAATGCTAGTCACTGAGAAGCGTCATGGCAATGGCAATGGTCCATCGGGACAAGAAACAAATTCATCCATGAACACATTAAACATTCAGATTTTATACCCAGTTCTGGGTTTCTAGATTGAGGAAGCTCCTCTTATTTTTAAAATGTCCGATTTTAAACCACAGTCTCCTGTAATCACCACTACCGTCGGAATAAGCACACGGCCACCTGTTTATTCAGAGCTCGGAGCCAGTCACTTAGTTTCTTTTTGTTGCTCCCAGGACAGACCCGCCTCCGTGGGCCGGCAGTGACACAGAGCTTCACGTTCTGTCCTTGACCTGCTTTGAATCCGGGAGCTGGGAACACGGGCTAGCAACAGCCCGAGCTCACAGAATAAGCCAGTGAAAAAAGCAAAACACCCGGAAAATGCCTGTCAGCTCTGATGAAAACTGAGGGACAGACATCTGTGTAACGTCCTCGAGGCCACACTGATGGGAAGTGGAAGTGCAAGACTTGAAGCCCCAGGTGGTCCGACTCCAGAGCTGCCTCTCTGCCTTGCTACCATCGAGGAGAAATGCTGAAATTAGATTGCTGGAAGTTGATAACTGTGCACTGAACCCTAAACTTCCCGAGGTCAGGGACTGCGTCTTCTTTGTGCTTGTAGCTGGGGCCCCCCAGAGACAGCAGCGCAGGGGTGCTGGTGAAGTGTCCTTGGTTCTGTGTTGGGCGTTGAGGCAGATGTTAGGGGACAGAGAGGAAAGCAGACACCTGCCCGGGGCGGGGGTGGGGGGCTCACAGCTGCGACTGGCTGGCCGAGCCGTGCCCAGGGCCCACCGAGCGGCCCAGGTGCTGAGACTCGGCTCTGACGGGCCTGACCGGGAGGCTGTCCTCTCCATCCATGGCTATCGCTGCTACAGAGAGGTCTCCCAGACGCAGGACGGCTCCCAGAGACAGTCTCTTCCAGCGGGGGTCCAGCATTCACTCGCCCTTTTAGTCTTCACTCTTCATGCTGGCAGAGGCTTCTTCTAAACGATTGCTGTCCGGGGCCGGGAACCTGGAAAAGGAGCAGTGAAGACGGGTCTGCTGCGGCCGGACAAGAGACGCTGCCTCTCCGAGAACAGCTGGCGGGGGGCGCACTCCCCGGGATTCCAGCCGGCGCTTGGTCCCCGAGTGAGCTAGGGGCTGTGTCAGACCCCATGGCCCTCATCTACGGGAGAGAATTCATCGGGTTTTTTCACAGTCTTACCACATTTTCCTACTTACTAAGCTGTCTAGAATTATCTGGCTGCTGAGTTTAAGGAGCACCTATTAAAATGGGTAGGAGGACTTTGAAGAGAATGCTTGGCCGTGGGTGTTGAAGTGGCAGAGGTGGCAATTCTGGAACACAAGATGCCTCCTGCACCCTTGGATCTTCTGGGTGATGGTGAATAGAAATGCTTTTGATCTTTTCACGGCTTTCTGACTTTTACAGAATTTCTCTTCTGAAAAGAGGCAGAATTTGAATATGAGGTATATCGGTCATTTGAGCTCTATTTCTAGTGTTATTGAGTTCCTTACATCCTGTTTATTGCTGAAAAAAGTCCAAAAGCAGGGGTCTCCCTCTCCTCTCAGGCTAAGTCTTTCTCAAAGAAAAGCACCACTTTGAACTCGCAGCACTGCAGTTACTCCGACTTACTTGGTAACTACACCTAGTGGGTTTCCTAAAGCACCGTTTTTCCATCTTTGTCCACAGTAGGTAGACTGAGGCACACAAGGAAAGCCCGTAAAATCGTGCAGTTTATTAATTCGATGCTTAAAATTCCTACGCACCAAAGTCCTCGAGAGCTGCTTTTCCTCTGTGTGTGTGTGTGTGTGTGTGTGCGCGCGGTAGGTTCCCACCCATAAAACGTTATTTTGTAACAAATTTTTAAATGAAATCTGGATATTATGTTATCAGTAATGTTTAAATTTACATTGGGCCTGCAAAAGATCCTCGTAATCTTGATTTGGGGGAGTTGTTGCATCGAACTGCCACTCATTTATTCAGCTGTGCCGACAGCTGAGCACGTAATAGGTGTCAGGCAACAGGCCAGGCCCATTATTACCCTGCATGCATGCACAACACTAGGACTTAAGTCTATTTCTTCCCACTGTGCTGTCAGGGAAACTGAGGCCTCAGTGGTTGGTGAGCTTTTCTCAAGGTTGTGCAGCAGCTGCGAGGAGACGTCTGGCTTCGATGTCTATTAGCTTCGGAGATACAGACCGTGTGCGGCCTGGAGTTCTCCTGTGGATGTCTTTGGGACCAGAGGCTGATTCAACAGTTTGCACAACAGCTGTGAGTCCTGGCACTCACACAGATTTCAAGTTTGGGAGAGCAAAGCCCTGAGCCCCACGAAGACTGGCTTCGGCAGGCACGGTGCTGCCCCTGTGAGCCTCTCCCAGAAGAGCCATCCATGAGCCGTGCCGGCAGCCGGATCAGGGCCAGCATCTCCTCCGGGACTGGGAGTGGGCAGGACCTGGCAGCTGGGCTCAAAAGGTGCCCTTGCTGGGAGGGTGTCAGGACAGACAGATGGATGAACCACAGCCCCTGCACAGCTGGTCTGCGGCGCACGGTGTCTAGCAGCAGCCGCAGCCCCCAGTGGCACATGCCGATTAAACACCACAGAGCCTTCGTGGTCCATGACCTGTGTGTGTGGGGACTGTCAGTGGAACAAAACTGTCACTCGGGGGTGGTTGACTTATTAGAGTCACTGCAATTCTCCCCACCCCAGGCTTCTCTAATGCTTAAGGGGGAACAATGCAAACCCAAAGAAAGGGAATCCAAAGACCAGACTGCAAGAAGCGCTAGGATTTGAGCTCGGGACTTGGAAGCCCCAGGACTCCTGGGCCGTGCAGCTCTCCCGGGACCTGAAAATTGGAAAGTCAGA
Source organism: Micronycteris hirsuta (assembly GCA_004026765.1). Classification (NCBI taxonomy): domain Eukaryota; kingdom Metazoa; phylum Chordata; class Mammalia; order Chiroptera; family Phyllostomidae; genus Micronycteris; species Micronycteris hirsuta. Next base: position 155,212 of record PVJI01000943.1, on the reverse strand, counting down.
GGAAAATGGGATCCCAGGACTCAGCGACCCCGGTGCCTCCGCTGCCGTATCCTTGGGCAGGTTTTTCATGCCACCAACAGCCTTATTCAAACAAACGAATGCCCCGGAAATCTTGGAGCCTTACCACACTTCTTATACGGTCAGATAATTGAGGAAATGACACAAAGGCGTGCTGTTTGTCCGAAAGATTGCTTACAAAGAACCGACGTGAGTCAAGGAAGGCTGGGTGGCAGAAGAGTCCACCATGGCTGAGTTAAATGCCACCGTGGGGATGCAGCCTCGCTGCCGTACCCCAGTCCTCACTGGGGTAAGATCAGTCCCATCTGCTGGAACCCACCGGGAAGCCACTTTGTTTCTGTGGGACTTTAGGGGCTAAGGGAAATCCCGTAAATGCTCACAACTTGCCGTAGTCCTTATCTTCCCCAGGATCTGGCCGGTTGCAAAGGTTAACCACACCCCGAAGATTTCTTTGGTTAATTAATATCTAGCCAGAGGTTCCTGGTGGCCTGGAATATGGCCATTGGTTCTATTAGCATAAGGTCAATTCCTTGTAGCAAGCAGGCTGTTTTTCCCAGTGAGTCAATGTTTGGAGAGCTATCAATTTACTATTTAAGCCACTTCTTTCCTGATGTGATGACAAACACTTGTGACCAGATACAAGGAGTTTGCTGCTTCTCTGGGCTTGTGGCGCCATCATGTGGTCAGATGCCACACAGACCAGGGCGGGGAGAAGGTCTAGTATCAACAGCCAGTGCCAAGACAGCCCTCCTGGCTGTGCCCAGAGGCCCTTTCTTAATTTGTCCGCATGAGATCTTGCTGCCTACTTGTTCTGCTACAGAGATTTGCATCCATTCCCTTCCCTGATGTCTTTTCGATGTTGATAACTCATGATTTTATGGCACGAACAGTCAGTGTTTATGCTGTGACTGCTGAGCCAAATTCGCTGTGATTACGTTTCCTTTCCCATAACACTTTTTGTTTTCCTTAATTAATCCCTTAATTGTCATTTGCTTACTTTTCTGTAAGATTATACTTTCCTTTCAAAAATGTTCCACGGACATATCACTGCCCCTGTGTGAACAATTGCGAATGTTCAAAGCTAGTTCCTCCGAGTATGTGGGTCCATTCTGTGTCTTTGAAATCTCCCAGCTGCAGCCACCAGCTTCACTGGCGACCGTGACCTTGTGTTCTCTGGGGCTGTGTTCCCTGGGGTCCCTCCCCTCTGTCCTGGGTCAGTACCTGTTGGCTGGGCCCTTGTCCTCCTGTTTTGTGACTCCTTCTTCTTTTGCCTAAGGGCAATTTCCAGTCACCTTTTAAGGGAGCCCTTAGATGTATGAAACTGGCTTTATTCTTTCTTCCAGCTTGCTCAGTAGTTTGGTGTGGTGTGGTACGTGTGGTCTGTGGTGTGTATATGCGTATTTATAATTCATCCAGGTTGAAAACAACTTTCCCTTAGAAATATGAAGGAACTTCCGGCCCTGGCCAGGTGGCTCAGTTGGTTAGAACATCATCCTGGGGATAGAGCCCAAAAGGTTTCAGTTCTATTCCCAGTCAGGGCACATACCTAGGTTGCAGGTTCGATCCCCAATCGGGGTGTATATGGGAGGCAGCCCTTACAGATTCTGATGCTGATATTTAGATTTTTATGCCATTTGGAGGACTCTTCCACAGTGTATATAACCTTTTTCTGAAAAATTTTAAGGTCATTTTCAGATATGATAGTCAATGATAGCATACTGCTGTTACTTTCTTTTTACTCATTACTCAGAATAGTCAGTAAGACACAGCAATTTTGAACCTATTGCTTCTGGAAAATTTTTTCTATATTTCTTAGGTAATCAGTGCCTCTATTATTTTTGTTCTCTCTTTCTTTGACTCCAGTACCCATTAAGGGTGTATGCTGGTTTCTAAGATTAAAAACACTCTTCATTTTATTTTTCAGTCCTCTTTCATTTAAAATGTAGATGTGGTTTCAATTTTCATATGCCCCTTTCTCTTTGTTCCTTTCCTTGGTAATAACAGTGTTCCATTCTCCCTTCATGCAAACGGGAGGCAGGCCTGCCCTCACAGGCAGACCTGGGCCCAGTCCCTGCAGAGCCACCGCCAACCCGCTGCCCTCCCGCTGCCTCCCTCCCCCATCTGCTGTCACCCTGGGCCCCTTCTCAGGCCAGAAAGACAGAGATTTTTAACGTGTCCTGTGGGGACAGCCTCTTCCACATTTCTTACTCTCTAAAAATGTGTTCACATCTTTTACTTTTCAGAGCTTTCGCTAAATGTTTCCTATAATATGTTCAGAAGTTTAGGTTTTGACAAAATGTTTGTAGTCTGTTTAAAGCTTTCTCTGCCAAACCAGAGGTGGAACTCAGCAAATAACTTGTCTTTTTAAACGAAAATATGCATATTATTGCAAAACATCGAATGATTTCAGTCGAATACAAAGACAGAAGAGCTCACGAAAACCCGCTGCCCTGAGATGACCGCTGATCTGGGCGAGGGCCCTGCAGACATGGCCCAACCAGCCGACTATGCTCGCTTGCCTCAACCTCATGTTAAAAAAATGTGCACACTAAAGTGTGTACATCTAATGATTTATAAATTTTTTTAATTTTTCTTATTTCTTTTCAAAAGTAGTTCAAGGACAGAAGCCATAAACGTGTGCTTTCACCATCTTTGTCTTCATTCTTTTATATTTTAGCAAGTACTTGCGGAGCAGCAGCGCCATTTCCCATTCACTGTTGTCGTCACTAGGAGCAGAGAAGACATGCCAATGGGGAAATTCATACTAAAAACAAATAAACCAATAAATAATAACAACATTCGGTGCAGCCAGTGGCATGTAGAGTAGCTACAGGTCCTTCTATGTGATACTCATCTCTACTGCAAAGACCTGTCAAACTCATGAGGGTGCCCCTGGGGCTTGGGGGGGACAACTCATGACCTCAGAGCAGCAGCCAGCATGCAGGTCTGCAGGTGAGGTGTGCAGGCGTGCAGGTCAGGTGCACAGGTGTGTAGGACAGGTGTGCAGGTCAGGTTTGCAGGTTATGGGAGCTTTGGGATTGCAGGGAGAGCTGGCTGCTGAAGTGGCAGGACTGGGACAGCAGGGAGCCCTCTGCTGGTGTGGCCAGGACACAAGTGCCCAGCAGTGGCAGAGAGGTGGCATGATGCACCATGTGACATTCTGCCAGATCCTGAGTGCTTGGACGTAGCCAGGAGGCCCCGTGGGCAGAGCAGCTCTCCTGGCCCAGCCTGGTTGAGGTGAGGAAGTGCTGAGCAACAGCCCTCAGTGAGAAAGCTGATGCCCAGAAGAATGGAGAAAAACTTAAGTTTAAGCACATGATAAGTAACACATAAGAAATAATTTCCAACTAGATAAAGAGTGGAGAAAAGAAAACAGAGCATTGGGCAGTGAATGGCAGGGGGAATGGGTGACAGGATTCCTGGCCATTTAGCCCAGAGTCAGTAAGGAGGTATTTTGAGGATGTGTAACTGAGACGGGATGTGGAGAAGCCAGGCAGCCTCCAGAAGGTCCAGGCGAAGTGGTCAGGCCGAGTGGGCCTTTTGAGGGACAATAGGCCATCTGACACTGGGAGGGGACCCCCAGAAAACAGTTTCAATAGTCTCAGTGACAGGAGGTGGTGACAAGGGCTGTCCAGTGGCCTCAGTGACATGGGGTCATGTTCAGGCCACATTTCTGAGGTGACAGTGTAGAGCCAAAGGCCTCCTGGGGGCCTGGGTAGGGGCACTGGGAGGAGCTGTGCACCGCTCGGGGGCGTCTGGGTCGGGCCTCGAGGGGTAGGCGCCAACGCCCCACGTGGGTGAGGCTGACTTGGGCAAGCCCGGCGGGCGTGCGGGGCGTCTGCTGCCCTCTCAGACTCCCACCTCGCTGCAGGGGGTCGCCCACTCTTCCCTCCTCACCGCCAGGCCCACTGGTGATGGCAGGCGCCCTTTCCCTGCTCATCAGACTCAGGAGGTGCTGACGAGTGAGGTGGAAGGAGAAATGGTCAGAACCAAACATGGGGAAAACAAATCCAAAAATCTGTTTTGTCAAAATGGCATCTCAAGGAAAGATGAATTTCTCAACGTACCATAACCAAGAACACCCACTAAATTAGGCAGATGTGTGTAAGTGTTTAAACATTTCTTTCCTTTGCATTAAGTATTTCACCCAAATGACATGTAATTATGCCAACACAAAGCCCTGCTTTACGCCACATTGTTCCCTTAGAAACCCTGCCTAGCTGCACGCTGCCTTTCAGACGTGACAGGAAAGGCCCAAGAATGGCAGGGTCCCCTGTGTGTGGAAGAGGGTGTGCCGATACCCCCACTGCCCCCAGACGTGCCCATTCCACAGCTCTCCCTCCAGCCCTGTACCCCAGACTGCGGGAAGCAGACTCGACCTTGACTTGCCATCAGAGACCTGGGGAGATGGGAGCAGGAGACCAGGAGGCCGAGAGAGGGCGCTCCAGCTCCGCTTCCTCCGGTTTTCCGACGCTCCGCTCCCTCTGCGTCCCTCCCCTCTCCCCTGACTGGGAGTGTGGCCCTTGGCTGGATTCCCTCACTCAGACTCCTCCTTTGTGGCAGTTTCTGCTTTACACTCTTCCCAGCCATCCCTCGAGGCTGTGCCCTAGGCTCTGGGGCCACATTCCCCAACCCCGGGACCTGGGGTAGCTTTAGACTTATCCGGGCACTGGCCCTTCTTCTGCTCCAGCCCACGCTCTGCTTCTCAGCTCACTGCAGCTTCCACGCCATTTTTGTTACTTTTCTCTCCTGTTCCACCGAGCAGCTTCTTTTTACCCAGCACTAAAGGAATCCACGTTCTAAAAATCATCACACTGCCATAAAGAAAAACAAAAACTTGCTTTGAATTGAAGCAGTAACAACACATAATTTACTGTCTCACAAGGACAGGAAAAGCATTTTGGTCAAAGGAAACTCCTCTGGACAATAAATCTGCTGTTCCTACCTAACACTCCCGCTTTGCAAAATCTTTAACCCACAGGCCTTCGGGGGTGGGGGTTGCTGTTCTTTTCAATGCTGGCCGCCTTTGGCTGCTCAAAGCAAATCGAAATTTGACTTGTGCAAGGACATGAAACTTTTTTCTGTGGTAAGTGCAGAGAAAATGTGGAAGAGACTACCTCCTCCCAGACTCTGCTGCCTCCGGAGCCCTCCAGGTCCTGGAACACCCGGAAGGGGTGATGAAAGTTTCCCTTTCATTTTTCATACTTTCCAAAATAATAATTACTCATTTTTAGTGTATTGTCTCCCAAATATGATGGGTGGTGTTGAATACTACAGTCAACTTTGAAAACAGCTACACATCAAACAACTGAACTTTTAGTTCCGAGGTTTAAATCTGATTTTAACACATTTCTACCTGGAATGGATGCTTAATAATACAGGTGAATACTTGACATCTCTGAAGCCTAAAATAAGGACATTTTCCTTATTTTATGTGGGGCTGTCTCAGGATGGGAAGCGCGGTCCCACGGGAAAGGTGCGTGGATGCATATCTGTGGCTCCGGTGGGTAAAAATCAGCAAACAGATGCAGGTCGGAGGGGCCCAGCTCCAGTGCCTCATGTGAGAACCTGCTGAGGAGGCCTGCTCTGGTGCGGCTCCCCCCTCTGCAACTGCTTCAGGAGACTGGGCAGTGAAGGAGGACCGTACCCAGACAACCTCCAGCCTGCACTGGATTGGGTTCCAGTTAGGGATCATTGACCTTTGTTTAGCGACAAAGAAAAAGCCAGGTGACCCGTGCAACTATGTCAGGCTGATGCTGATACCACACCTCCCACGATACACAGACTCTACATGAAAGTTCCTGTGGTTCTTGGTACCCAGAAAATATGTTTTTCTGGATGAGAGCCTACACATTTGAGAATTAAAATTCAGGTTTTGTAATTTAGAGTTCTAACACTGGAATATTTTCCAAACTTTAACATTTAATGATTTACGCCCTGGCTGGTGTGAAGGACCAGCTCTTGGAGTTGTAGTGAAAGGAGGAGGAAGGGTAGGGTCTGACCAGTTGTCCTTGGGTCACACAAGTGTCCAGTGCCCTGGGCCAGGACAGGGGAGGAGCCCCTGAGAACTGGAGCTTTCCACGTCGTGCTCTGCAGGTGCTTCTGCTAGACAGAATCTGACTTACAAAGAAGAAGAGGGTCCTCGTGCACCAGCACATCAGGGGCAGTTAGTGGTCATATCAGCTGCTCTCACCCTGAGATCCTGTTAACTGAACGTCCCACCAACGGCCCGAAGCTTCTCCTGGCGACAGGACCCGTCACACAGGTGCAGTGCATACACTGGAGGGTGTATCCCGATGTCAGAAACAGTACAACGTGGCAAAGGCAACCAATCACTTTGGACAGAATTTCAAGGTAAATTCTGTAGCTTATGATGCTCCCTGGATCTCCCTCAACACATTTGGAAACACTGGCTCAGGTGACCTCACAGGTATTCAGCTTCTCCGACATCAGCAATCTGACAATCCTCCTTTGTCTGGGAGCCCATTTGTCTGCAGCTGGGGAGGGGCCCAACCGGACTGGAGCTGCAGTGGCACCTCAGGTGGGGGACCTCGGCCACCAGGGTCCCCAAGCTATAGGGGAAGGAACCAGGAAGCAGAGTGCTTAGTGAGGACCCAGGAAGATCACGGGGGCCCCAATTTTCCAAGCACCACGAGGAATCCTGCCAACTCCACTTGCACACCACAATACAATAAAAGATGAGAGAAATAAAGTGTCCTCGGCATGAGACCCGGCATTCACAACCTCCCAGCCTTCACCTAGAAACTCACCCAGGAGGCTGGGATGCCACAGGGAAGAACAAAAGAACATTCCTTTATTAAATGTAAAATCCAGGTTCTAGTGTCACTTTGGCCACTTAACAATGTTTTCTGAAGCTCAGTTCGCTCCCCTGTGACAGTGTGATAGGTCCTTGTATTCCTCCCGCTCCTCCCCTGTCCCAGCAGGGCATTCAGTCGGAACGACGGGGGAAGCATCAGGCAAAAAAAAAAAAAAATCCCAAATTTCATATGTACTTCTGAGTGTGAAGACTGACACACGAACCTGGCATTCTATATTTAAAACAAAGTAGAGGCTAAAGAATTAATTATTCCTCCATCACCACTTTCAGGAAACCCAATAAGTTGGGGCTTTATGATGTTCACATTGCCCCAAAAGGTTGAGTTACTGGATGTTTTTTAACCTTTATCTCCAGCTTAGCTACTCGTTAAAAGGAAAAGACTTCCAAGTGAAAGAGGGCAGAGCGAATACCCATGCCGTCCTCTGTAGAGAACAGGGAAACTGAGGCAAATATGTTTTACTAGCTAGGAGGAACTAAGAGATTAGCCCACTAGGATGTTTACCCAAGTCAGAAAGAACACCCTGACCCTGGGACGAACTACCTCGCCAGCCGCATGTTTATGTAAAAGTGCTGTTCGTGCAAGAGTGACTGTTTAGTTTTTTTTTTTTTTGTTATCTTGTATTAACGGCTGTGTACCCCCCCCATTCCCGCGCGCGCGGTCTCTGTAAGCCAATAGCTAACTGCTAACTCTGCTTCTGTACAAGGCTTGCTTGCTCGCACCAAAACTCCCTATATAAGCCCCCAGTTGTAAACGCCAGGCGCGACTCTCATCTGCAGCCCCTGTGCGCGCTGTGTCTCCGGACACCTTGAGAGTTCGTCCCTGCGCAGGTAAAGATTTGGCCAATAAAGTAGTATTTCTAAGCCCAGAAAGTCTCTAGTATTTGTACTCGCGATCGTGGGATAAAACATCCTCCCGCTGAGAATCCGCTGTGATCATAGAAAACACACCGTAGAGAAGGGCGTGACGGGGGGGGGGAGGGGGGTGAAAAGGGACCAGGTGACCAAGACAACAGACAAAGGAAATGGCAGTCCAGGCGCAGGTGGGGGTCAGGTGCGGGGGGAAGGGGGTGGCTTTCTGGAAGCAGAGGGGTTCACTGCCCTCTGTACCGAGCCTCATTCCCAGCAGCCCCCAAGCCTCTGCTCCAGGAGGGGAGGAGAAAGTCCTCTGGAGATGAGAGACAACGTGGAGCAGAGGCATCACTTTCCAGTGTTTGAGAACCTTCAGCATATGGACCGACTCACTATCAAATTACACCCGAAAACCCCTACACAAGCCTTGCAAATGACAGCATGACCCCGTTTGCCTCTGTGAGGTGACACTGTTACATGTGACCAGAAAACGAAGGGCCAGCTGTTTAAGGGAAACCACCTCCAGGGAGGAGGGATGAAAGCGAAGCGCAGACAAATTACTCACAGAAGCTAACCCGTCACAAAACGCAAAAACGAGACACAAACTGCATTGTCATCGTTCACCTAATAACTCCATTTAGGGTTTCAACCACGCACAGCATCAGTGTGGTGTATTTTATTCAGTGGGATAACCCATAGGAAATAGCCATTCCCATAGGTAAAAACAGTCAAATATCACCAATTCCACATATTCAACATAATTTTCAAAACAGAAAGGACAGAATTATTCTATCTAGGCCAGCAACCAAGAAAGAAGCAAGAAGTGGAGGATTTTATAATTGTGTAATAATAGCAAGACCTGAGCTTTAAAGTTTACAAAACAGCCCTGGCTGGTGTGGCTCAGTGGATTGAGTGCTGGCCTGCGAACCAAAGGGTCACTGAACCAAAGGGTTCGATTCCCAGTCAGGGCACATGCCTGGGTTAATGGCCAGGTCCCCAGTAGGGGGCAAGAGAGAGGCAGCCAACCACACATTGCTGTTTCTTTCTCTCTCTTTCTCCCTCCCTTCTCCTCTCTCTAAAAATAAATAAATAAAATCTTAAAAAAAATCGAAGTTTACAAAACAAGCGTGTGACTACTGTGGAAGAAGGTACCTGCAGGGCACAGCTTCCGCTCGCAAGAGAGGAGTAGAAAAGGTTCCAGAATCCAGGATGGCCGGCTCCATGCCCTGGCTGCTGTTATCCAAAGATGTGGGCCAAGATGAAACCTCGGGGCGGACATGAGCCAGAGGCAGCGGGTGGAGAAGGAAACCTTACGCGCAAGACGTGTGGCCATGAACCCGTGTAATTAGAGAACATCGTGTGGACAGCAGGCTCTTGAACTGACCCGGGAAAAACATGCACGACACTGATTCCAAGAAGGATAAACTTGACGTATTCCAGATGTGAAACAATTAAACCCTCACTTGGAACGATCCGGACAGCCGCACAAATGTCCATGTCAAAAAATTAAAATGAATTCACGCTCACATAAAAATGCAGAAGACTCTTGTCAGATTTTTGGAGACTAAGTCAATGTGCCACATGCACGTGCATGCACACACATGTAGAGACATGCGTGCACATACCACACGGCCTCACACATGTTTGCACATGTGCACACACATGTACACACATGAGCCATCCAGGCAAAGGACACACAGGTCACCTGGCGGCCGGGCAGTGCCACTGGCAGGGCTGTTGTCTGGGCCACACCCTTTGATCTTGCCGGGAGCTGGGTCCATGCCCAGGCTGGCACCTCAGGCTTCTGGCTGCAGCTCGGCCCCCATTAGAACCGGAGGGCACCTGCATGGCCTGCAGCCCGGCTTCCTTCTCACTTTCTCACCTGGCCTCAAGGACAGGAGGCAGCAAGAGAGACGGGAGCACGTGGGCAGGTGGAGACAGCACCTGGAGAGGAGTGCCCGGGCTGTCCCACAGGTGAGCAAGTTCATGCAGGGAGGGAAGATATTACTGAATCCCACAGACAGGGTCGCGTCACAGTCTCGCAGGGTGAGCATTTCATGGCAGCCAGGACAGGCCACGTTGTCCTCAGAATGGCCTGATGTTTCCTCAGATGTGACGTCACCACAGGCTGCCCGTCCGCCGCCCAGGATAGATGCTCCGTGGTGGAGGGGGCAGTGACCGAGCACCCGCCTGGGTATCCCTGCGTGGACGGCGACACATCTACGCCCTCCCCATCACACCACAGTGCCAGCCGGTGTGTCAACTGCATGGCCACAGCCAAGGCCGGTGCCCCCTGCAGTGCCAAGGGGACCCTGCTGCAGTGTGGCCAGGTTCCCTGGGTGAAGGGACATTGTTTCTCCTGCACGTCACACAGGGAAGCCACATCACAGCCACGGGACAGTCGCTCACCTGTGTGCAGACGTTCCAACGGTCGCCGTGTCCCCTCAGAGTTCTCATTCCACGGGAACTCAGCCTCCTCAGTCTAGAAGAGAGCGTTCAACTTGGCACAGAGCCCCATCCCCAGGGCCTGTTGGGTAGGTCGTGTCACCTCCAAAGGTGACACTGACACGCACCTTGGTGAACATCAGCAAACCCCATACACCCCTGGTGGCCAGGTCTCCTGCCGCAGGAAAGGGGGTGTTTTTGTGCTGGAGCCCGGGCCTGGGGTGGCCCAGGGCACGGGCGCACGCCGACCCCATGCAGCCCTGGGAACCTGCGCTTGTAGCCTGCAGATACCACGGCTCAGTCCTGACTGACACCGTGTGGGAAACAGATGCCACCTGCCAAATGCCAGGCGACGCAGACCAGCTGGCTCCTGGAGTAGAGGCTGCCAAGGGGTCAGACAGGAGGGGACCCTTCAGGCCTCACCCAGCGCAGCCCAAGCGCCGAGCCTGCTGATGGACGCGGCACCATCCTGGCCTTTAGAAATGTGCTTAGATTTTTTAGATTTTTGCTAGATGTTGTTATGTAAGCTTTATGTACTAAAAGGTCTTAATTAAAGATTTTTAAACGTTGAGTAAAATGTTCACCACTCTAGTTTGTAATATATATAATAAAACTGTCATATAATTTATTTTCCTTTAAAAACAAACCTGTTAAACAAATGGAACTTTTATTTAGAATCTAAGGTCATCTGGGGCTTAGCGTCATGTAAACAAAGTTCTCTGAAACGCCTGGGTCCTTTTCGGGGCACAGCATTCCGGCAGGCGGGGGTCAGCGAGGCTGTGAGCTGCTGCGAAAACAAGTCCCCCCTGCCCGAGCGCCCCGATGCCTGGCTGTGCCCGGAGCCGCCCTCGTTCCTGACCGTGGTGCGTTGTAGTAACACACGTTTTGCTTCAGCATTTCGATCTGACCAAGGCCTCACATATTTCTACTGCACTTGCGTGGCCAGAAGGCTGGCTTGCTAGAGGCTCCGGTCAGAGAGAAACAGCGATTGGTTCCCTCTCCAGTGTGCTCCGACAGGGACTGGACCCACAACCAGGCGGGCAATCGGACTGAAACGCTTCTGCTTTGCAGGACTATGCCCAAACTACTGAGCCACACTGGTTGGGGCAACTTAGTAGAATAGTTTTAAAATGCTATCTCAGTAATTGGTAAATTAGGAATAAAATTAAATATGCCTTAAAAGGTTAAAATGATAAAATTTAAAAGCTTGACCTAGTCATCATTTAGTAACACAGTACACAGCAATTTCGGAATGTACCTCGTTTTTAATGACACATAAAATTTTAAATTGTGATCACATACTGGTCCACAAAGTAGTTTACAAAAATACTGGAAGGCTGGTATCATACATTCCTCACTCTCAAAACACATTAAAACCAGGTTAGAATTTAGCAAAAGGGAAAAATAATAGAAAAATTGTTAAAAATCTATATGTTTGGAAACTAAGAAATAACCCATAGAGAAAAGAGTAAACCAAAATACATATTTAAAAGTATTTTGACCTTGTGATGAAAACATTACATATTAAATGTGGTGACTGCAGGTAAAGTTGTACTTGGAATTAAATGTGTATCTTAAATGTTTATGTTAAAATGCAAGAAAGTCTCAAAATTGATACCCTAAGCATCCAATAAAATAAGTTAGGAAAATTCAATGAATCTGAAACTGCAGAAAGGAGAACATACATTTTTTAGCAGAATTTAGTTTAAAGACGAAAAACTCTACAGAGGAAGAACAAATCCAAAAGTTGCTTTTTTTTTTAAAGACTAACAAAATTTACAAGTCTCTGCCAAAACTGATTAAAAAATTAAAAGAAGCCAACCCAAACAAACAGGGTCAGGGATGAAAAGGGCGCCACGGCGGTGTGGGCGCCCCCGCCCCCCAGACTCCTGTTTTCGCTTTGCTCCTGCCCCTCTGCATTCCTTATTTTTATGCCAGCTCAGCATTGCTTTTGAAATACCCCCAAATCTTTCCTGTATTCTAGTCAATATGGTCATTAAGAGTATAAAATCTTAGCATTGGAAACAAAGCTCTTTAAAAAAAACAACAATACTTCTTAAAAATCCTCACTCGAGAGTATGTTTATTGATTTGAGAGGGTGTGTTTTGACTTGAGGGTATGTTTATTGTTTGAGTCAAACATCGATAGGTTCTCCCATACAGGCTCAGACCAGGCATCGGGCCCACAACCTTGGTATACAGGGCCACGCTACAGCCAACTGAGACATCTGGCTGGGGTAAGATTTCTTTCAAACTATCCCATCCCTTTCCTGGATTGCCCGGGGTTGTGCCTGCATCCTGCCCCATCTGTTTCCCACGTTGGTCCTGCCTCTTCCATGGCCCTCTGGCTTCAACTGCATGTGAGCCTCATGGAGGAGTTTGCCCCTGAGGTTCTCCGTCCCCTGGGGCAGCTGCGACCTGACACTTCCTCCTTAATCAGACTTAATGTCTGATTCCATTTGCGCCCTTTCTTTGTTAATACCTAACTGACTACCTACTGTAACAACTTCACTGAAGTTCCATTTGGGGGCTTGCCAAATAAACACAGTCTGAGGAATGTAGCGCTAGAGGCTAAAGTGATGGAAAATTAGAATAATAATTGGCCTTCCTGGCCCTCTTTCTACTGAAAATTTCCATTAGCATTTTGAGCTTCATTATAAAGGTTTTCATGATCATATTCTTAGATTCAGCAAATTTGGCAGAGATTACAAATATGTAAAAATGACCGTTCAGCATCGAAATGTCTTCGCAAACTCGAGCAAATCTGATGTGACACAGTTCAACGAGGATAAGTACGTCAGCATTCCTCCCCAGCCCCACGGCCTGCTCCCCACACTGAATAAATGCAAGTGGCAAAGGACTAGTCTGAAAAAGCAAACATGGTGATTTAAGAATTTCCAGACTCTTAACTCACAGTCAATCTTCAGTGAAATATCTATTTTGGGACATGAAAAGAAAAAATATTGTGATGGCTGGAGATTAGCAAAAAGGCAAAGTAAGAAGCTCAGCAAATTCTCTTTCCAAAAAGCAGTGAAAAAGCTTGACAAAACTGTGAAAAACGATGATTTCTGAACTGTAAGAATTAACCGAAGGCATACAACAAGCTCTGAAGCACTTATTTAGTAAACCTTGGTTTAAAAAAGAACAACAACAGAGGGTATGAGTATGTTCATGAGCCGCTGCACCCATCCAGCCTACCCCAGATGCTGCGCTGCGCTGTGGCGGCCACTGGAGGCCTCAGAAACCTGGGTGAGAGAGCATGTCTGAAAATAAGAGGGACCCAGGCAGACAATCAGGGAAGGCCGCCTGGCAGCTGCTCGAGGGCTTGACGGAGTGGCCAGAGCAACACAGGAACCACACATCTGAGGGAGACCTGGGGAAGGAGGCAGAGCCTCGACAGCTCCCCCAGGGCCCTCGCAAAACGCACTCTCTCTGGGACCTGAGAAAGCTGGGCAGCTGGGCACTGCCTGCCCAGCACCCCTGGAGACACGAAGCTGCTGCGTGTGACAAATGACTGCAGGACATCGAGGCAGCACCAGGGGACAAACTGCACAGACCAGAGCGGGCACGGGCCCCGCAGGCACTCCTGGCGGACTACCAGGAGGACATCCGACTGGGCCTGGGGTCAGGCAGACTGTGTGCCTGCCGGAAATGCAGTCTCACTTACACAGCGCTTTTGGAAATGCCTCTACAGCACAAATGCACACCCACGGAGCCATGATGTTAGCACACCTCCAAAGAGCAGTTTTCCACTCGACTCACCAGTCATCTTTGGAGAACCATCGTGTAATAAAACCTTATTTTCAACAGCATCAAAGAACAAACAGGAAGCACACCTCAGATCATGAAGACCCCAGCTCTCCTGACAGAGAGAGAAGTTACAGAGTGGCGGGTGTGACCACAAGAAACCCCTGTTTTGGATTAAATCAGTGGCATCATGGTTCTTAAACAGAGGTGCACAGAGGGAAGGTGCAGAAAGCGTGTGCCCGGGGTAGTTGACACACTTGTTTCTAGCTCCAGCCTCCGACAGGGCCCAGGGGCAGTGACACCCAGTCCCATGAGCTCACCTGGCCCGTAGATCTGGTTTCTAAATACCATTGAAACATCAGTAAAAAGGAAGCAGGGATCCTTGGAGAATCGGCTGATTCCAGGCAGGGGCAGGGAAAATACAAGGTGAGCCTAGAGAATGCGCTGCCAGGAAGTGCGGGAAGGGGTCGTATGGAAGAGCTCCCTGTGACCAGAGCCGGAACAATGTGAGCAACAAATAAGTTGTGAAAATTCAATTATGACCCATAAAATAAAATAAATACCCATGAGCTCATACTGATATAAATAATTGAAAAATTAGTAAGTTGAGGAGAAGGGCAACTCTTCCTCACAGAAGAAGTATAGTGAATAAATGCAAAAAAATCAGGCAAATATAAACTTGTGATCAGAACACCACCTTAGTAATAGTTCTTGTGGCCAGATCCACTTATGGAGGCAAAATTAGTGGTCAAAGGATATATATGTATACATCTTCAGAGTATCTCCCCAAGATAATTATTGATTACACAGGAGAAAACTGTTACCTTAACACGGAGGAGCCCAGCGATGGTGCTTCTGCCACATGGTCAGCATCACCGTCATCCGTAGTGAGACGCTGAGGAGCCGTGGACAGAGGACCTGCCTCCCAAGAAGCCCACTGAGAGCCGGGGGCCTGGGGGTGTTGGGGGGACCCCAATGACAGGACAACGAGGCGCGGGTGGGACTGCCCTCTGGATCCTGGGAGTGGGATTTGAAGTCTTTCCATTGGAATGCTTGCTGAGGAAATCAATGGAAAACCTCGGAAGCCAAATAAAGTCTGTGGTTTGGTGAGCACTTTTGATAATTGCACTGTTTACATAAGAGTAATGTCAGAACGAGGGTGAAAGGCGTGTGGGAAATCTAGGTATTATTTTTGTAAATTATCTGTAAGTCTAAAATTATTTCAAAATGAACAAAACACAGTTGCAATTGAACTTGTGCACGGGTTTAAAAAAGGCTTGCCTGCTGTTTTAAACGTTGCTTGACGACGTCCCTGAGGACTAGGCTTCTCCAGTCGGCGTCCTGGGGGTCACGCTGAACGTCTGTGCTTGGCGGAGTCCCTGCTGTGTTTGGCGTCTCTGTGTGTTCTCGTGTGCACGGTCACACTGCTTCATGACCGCGTTTCAGAGTCATGGCAGTGACAACAAAGCTGGCAGTCCGCAGGCCCAGGCCCCTGTGGGACCACACCAGCACAGGGTGGAAGGGGAAACCGAGGAAGGAGCCTGCCTGCGGCAGGGGGCCCCTCACAGAGCTGAGCAGGGTCAGGACGCATCCTGCCGTCGCAGGCTGCTGGCTCGAGGATTAAATGGCGTTTCTGGGACAACTACAGACCTTGCCATGGATTGGAAACACGGAGAAGTCAGTCCTGAGTGCTCTGTCTCTTCTCTCCATCAGGCAGAGCCACGCTGGGGCACCCTTCCTGCTCCCCGGTCCCCGCCGCTCCACGGTCCATCTCTGGGCTGCGTCTGGTTCCCCCATGCGAGCAGCTGGAGCTTCTGTTCGGGAAGGTGCAGGTTCCCACACACCCCGTGGGGCCAGTGGGGTCTGGCAGGCCGATCTCCCCGCCCTGCGACTCAAACAGTCCTATTGGTCACCCATTAATTTTAGTAAGAAGAAACCGATTAAAGACTTCAGCATAAACAACACTAAAACACAGATTTTAAATCTCATATAATTATCTTACCTAAAAATGGTGATCGATGTTTCTTCTTTCACATGTAAAATGTTCGCACTTTAATTGAAGTCAAATAAAAATATCCCCTGCGTTTCCCAGGCCCCCCAGTTTACCAGGTGCTTTCGCAGCCGCTCTCTGGATTAACCGTCCAGCTGCTTGTGTAGGAAGGTAAGCCCGAGGAAAGTGCTGCTCGGAAAACCGAAAGGAAGAGAAGCCGGGTTTACAGTGTCCTGCTGCATTTATGGCACCCCGAGTGTCCGCAGTCCGTCTGCGGGGTGAACTGTGTGCCGGTCCGCACGTCGGCCCTGGCTCGGCCGTCACCCGCATCCCCAGCACCAGACGCCAGAAGCGAGAAGACCGTGTGGAGAAGAATTTCACTTTGTTCTCAGGCGTAACGGTTTTCGCACGGATAACGAGCAGCAGCGATGGGGCGGCTGCACGGAACGGACGGGGTCGCATCCCGCGCGGTCAGGGCGCCCTTGCCCCGCAGCGCTGGACACGGTGTCGGTCGGAAGGCCTGTGGCGCGAGGCGGACGCCCGCCGCTCCTCCCGCTGGAGAGGCAGGGGCCCGCTGCGCGGGGACGCGCGTCTGCGGGAGCAAAGTCGTGCGGGAGGGAAACTGACGGCGTGTCCACTGTGCGCTCACCCTCCCTCGCCCTCTGGGAGGCAGGCGGCCCCCGCTCACGTGGGCACACCACGAGTCCTCAGGCCACGAGGAGGACACGAACGTCTCATCCAGTTGTTGCCACACAGTGATTAGATGTTCACGCTCACACGCTCACGCACACACACAAGAGGTAACTTCGTTAACTGTGCCACACGACGATTGTTCACCATTATTAACTGGAGTGGATTATCATGAAGGTCTTCATCTTTGACACCTTCATGTTGAGCAGCCTGAGGAAGAGGGCGGCTGGTCTTGCTGTCTCGCGGGCAGGGGCAAAGGAGGAGGACGAGGGGGAAGGGGAGCCGGAGGAGGAGACAGGGAGGGGAAGGGGAGGAGCATTTTAAGCAGAGGTTGGAAACACCTGAGCGCCAGCAGCACCAGGAGGGGCCCGGAGACTATCGAAGCACTAATGCGTGCTGCAGTTAATTTTAAGTTTGCACTTCCTGTTTGTTTACGGTTTTTCACTGTGACTGGCACCATCTGCGTTCTGTGTTTATGTCCATTGTTTTAATAAAGCTTAACTTTGCATTTTTAAAAAAGATTTTACTTATTTATTTTAGGGAGGAGAAGGGAGGGAGAAAGGAAGAGAAACCTTATTGTGTGGTTGTCTCTCATGCACCCCCTACTGGGGACCTGGCCTGCAACCCAGCCTGTGCCCTGACTGGGAATCGAACAAGCGACCTTTCAGCTCAATCTACTCAGCCACACCAGGCAGGGCTAAAGTTTAACTTTTTATAGTAGATTTGTGTATTACTTAGGGTAGTAAATAATAAAACAGACCAGTATCTACATATATTTTATACATTTATGACATTAATATAACTTTTTCTCAATTTCTTTTGATATTTCTAGGCTATGCAATTTGTATTTTTTCAAATTGCCACAAAACTCCATTTTTAAAAAATATATTTATTGAAAAAGTCTATATATAAGTGAACCCACACAGTTCAAGTTTATGTTGTTCCAGGTTCAAGTGCATCAGGCAACCCCGACTCTCAGCAGTGCCGTCTGTGAAAGAAACCCGAACCTCATCCCGGGCTCCAGTTAGGTCTCAGCTTCCCAGGATGTCTGCCCAACCACCTCCTTCCTGCCCTGGGCACCATGAACCAGGTGTTCCCGGCTTGTGGAAACACAAGCCTGCCGCTAGAATTCCTGTCTATCTCCCTCACACACCGCACTCCTCAGGGGCAGGTGCAGCGCCTGGCTCACCTTTCTGCCCTTGAGCCTAGCCCAGACCACGTGTCAGGGCAGCAGCGTGCCCCACGGGCCTGAAGCAAGTGCCATGGCCACATTCTGGCCCAGATGTTGACAACCAAAGTAAATCCGAAAAACACATACATACACATGGTGTATGTTTGAAGGACTCAAAACACACAGGCGGGGAATTTTACTGGGTGTTTGGGATTTTTGTTGCCCTACTTATTCTAAAACATTCCTATCGCTTCATTCCCACAGAATGAGCTGGGGCGGGGGCGGGGGGGTGCCTCCTTCAATACACCGAGTCACTGTGTGAGGCCCCCGTCTGTCCAAAGGCAGCCTGGATGTGAGTTTATTTTCACAATTGCATGCATATTATCTAAAAGAAACAACATGATAAAAATAACGTTTAAAATAAACTTTAAACTGTGGGAATGCAGGGGACCTGGCTGGGGAGCAGAGAAGGACAGGGAGAGGGAGCTTCGTATCTGTTTTAATTTTCTAACCTCAGCAAGAGGACCCATGCAATGGAGAGTTTGTCTACGGACAGAAACTAAGGGTTCAGAAAGCAGATAAACTGAGTTTGTTCCAGTATATGTAGTGAATTTCAAAGTATATGAAGCATAAAGAAAAAACGGGGATTGTCGGTCGTGCAGGTCATAACATCTAATGTTGTACATGCCTAGGGACTAGGATTGCGTTTGTTCCGTAATGCTGCAGGATTATTTCATTTATCAGCACTGATACACTCTGTAAAGTTACTCAGCCGTTGACATTATGACGACAACTAAATAGCAAGTGCTTGTGATATATTTACTGTTCAGAGAAAATTCAGGACGCACAATTTTACGGGCAATACGGTGAAAGCCGAGTAGAATTTGTGCACCTGTGGAGACTGGAAGGGAAAGCAAAGGGGGGCGTGGCTTTGCAGGTCCGAGTGCTGGGACTGTGAAGTGAGAGCTCTTTGTCCAAAGTTTTAAATTATGGCTCATTTTCCTAATAATAATGACAGCTAAAAAAAGAATTCATGTAGAAATTAATTTTCCCCAAAGGTTAAAAAACAACCCACAGCCAGGATGTTTGTTTGCTCTTGCCTTATTCTTGCTCACCTTTGCCAAACTAGCTGGCACTTCCCGGCAGCTCCTCCGCAGAGACTTAAGTACAACAGAGACCCTGAGAGACAGGCCTTCCCATGGGGTCGCAGCGGCGACTCTCAGAAGCAAGGCCGGGCATTAGAGTGTGGTGGACAGGTTAATACTTCACCGAAGTACTGGAACCAGTTACCTGGGCAATGTCCACCTCCACCTAGAGAAGAACGTGCCTGAGGCCGTGTCCCCAGTAGCTCTTGTTTCACATCATTAGAGCAAACTGTTTCACTCAGTAGAAGCGACAAGGCGCCTCAGGTTGTGTGATGCCTGAGGAGCCCCCGGGGTCTGTCCCGTTCCTGAGCCCACCGCCCCGGGCTGCCCCAGGCGCCTGTGACACTTGGATGAGGCCCATGGGCTCCAGGTGTTTCATTTTCAACCACATTTGAAGGGTTTGTTAGTATAAGGCTGTTTTCATGCTGTAAAATGTTTCTCCATGCTAAACTAAGAAGACTGAACTTGTGATACGTGCATACATGCACAAACCACACAATTCTAGAAACGAAGTGATTAAAATCCTTAAGCTTTAGTTTCCCAGGAGATTATAGTGGATTCGCTAAGGCCTCCACACTCTACAGAACCAAAGGGTCATTTCAGTTTGAAGCCCAGACAACCGGTATTCTGCCTGAGGACAGGGGCCCTCCCCACTGCAAGGAAGGACGCCTGACCCCTCAGAGCTCAGACACCCACCCGCGGGCCACCCACATCCTGGGCTAAATGCTCTGTGGTTGGCAAGGGTCTGAAATAGGAATTCAACAAAACTGTAGCACAGAGAAGTCCATAAAAAATTGAACTCAGGAGGAAACCCACCCTGGACAAAAATTATTCCTGCAACTACTGCTGAACTTTGGCCCTGTCAACGCTCAGGGTCCTGGGAAACAGCGAAGGTTGGGCTTCCCCTTTGTGTTTCAAGAAAGAGCTGACTGCAAACACACCTTCTGGACGCCTAGATGAGCCCGTGGGTGCCCCTGTGTACCAGACCCTCCAAATCCTCACGCGTGGCCCTGTAAATGATCAGCTGAACAACTTGGTTTCCACCATCTATGGGACAACATGCTTGTCAGCCAAAGCCTTGTTAAGATTCCCTTCTCCCCAGGCCCCTGAACTTTGCCCCCCCTCAACTACGCGCTGGAGTGAGGAACAGCCCCTAACTGCTTCTCCAGGGACCCCCGACCTTGGGCTGAAACACCGTCTGACCCTACTCTCAGGCTCCTCCACTGCCCGGGCCTCTCTGCCAGCCCCCTGGCCGCCTCCTCAGGAGCGCCTGCTTCAGCCCCAGCTGCAGGCTCTTGAAGGGCTCAGGGTCAGGAACCCTCCCTATGGCCACCGAGTCCCCTTCTCTGCTTGGCATCGTCTGCTCCAAGTCAGGATCTGCCACCACCGCGGAGGAGCACCACACCGAGTCCCACCCACAGCAGGCAATAAGCAACGACCGGCCGCCCTGTAACCGGCCGCCAGCGGGGCCAGGTCTCCTGCGGGATGCGCAAGGGCGCCGGGCGTGAAATCAAGCATCTCAAACATTTTAACATTCATGGGTGAGCGCGTGGAAAGATGAGGAGAGCCTTGGAAGTCTAATCTGCAAGAACAGGCACGTCTTGACTGGCTGAAGGAGAATATCCATCCCTGGTGGTCTTAGAATCCAAGAAAATGTGAAGACCTAATTGGCCTCACGGGAAGCATCCAGTGGAGCAACTAGAACGCCGCGGCAAGGGGCTGTGAACAATGGAAGGCTTTGTGACGAGACGCGTGGGGCAAGGGAGCTACCGGTGGAAGAAAATCGGGGATTATTTGGGGCAGGGTCACCTGCTCCCTGGGGGAAGAGATGGAGCCCGGTCCACCCTCGGACCAAGGGGCGGAGAGAGCCCAGGGCCGAGGCCCCCGGTGCCAAACCTCTGATGCCGGACGGAGCTCGGTTTCAGCCCCGGAAACAGCATCCGGTCGCCAGCCCAGGCTTTCTGGTCCCTCCCAGGGACCCTGGTCCCCGGGACACGCGGGGAGGCAGGGCCGCTGACAGGCGGCCTCGGAAGGGAGAGGTGGGGACCTGTCGCCGGGAGGGATGCGGAGGCCCCGCTCGCAGGAGCCAGGGGCCGGGGACGCTCGGACGCCCGGCCGCGGCCCCGCCAGGTGAGCGGCGGAGGTCGGCGCGCAGAGGCCCGCGCGCAGAGGCCCGGGCTTTCCCGTCGCCGCCGCGTTCACGGAAAGAACCAGAACAGCCGCCGGGCGAGACGTGGGAGCGCAGCAGGAGGTCGTGCGGGGACCGGGGGCGGGTCCGGGCACGTGAGCAGCCCGGGGCGCCGCCCGACCGGGCGGGAGGTGCGGACTGAGCGCCGTGGGTGCCCCGGGCCCGGGGACGGGCCGGCGCGCACCGGCGCGGGTTGGGGGGCGCAGTGAGCGGCCCGCCACCGTGCGGTCTCCGCCCTCGGGGCGGCCGTGGCACCGACCGCGTCCGCAGCGGATTCTTTCTCACTCTTCGTCTGCGAAGTGCCCCGGCGGCCGCGCTCCGGCCCAGGAGGGGCCCTGAGGTTGGAGCCCCGGAAAGGAGCGCGGGCGGAGCCGCTGAGAGGCCGAGGGAGGCCCGCGGGGCCACCGGCAGACGGCGCTCGCGTGGGGCAGTTTCCGAGACGACGGGGGAAGCGGAGATGGGAAAACGGGTATTATTCTGATTTCTCCAACTCAAGCCTGCGGGCGGTTCAAATCCTATTATCTCGGGCCCTTCAACTGCGTGAATTAGTAAGGAATACTGTATCTCCGATATTAGGTCTTTAAATACGTGGGCAAATGGAAATGTATCTAAAGAAAACAATCTGAAGGGAGAGTGAAACCATAACAAAAAGTGCTCATTGCAACAAGAATTGTAATAATAATATCAGTTCGTGTAAGAAAATAAAGCGTGCTCACCTTTTAAACTATTGTGCAATATTCCAAATAAAATGCTAATTATGTAGTAACACATTAAGATGTTCAAAATATAGTAAAAAGTGAAGTAAGTGCCACGGAGGAGTATTTTTTCTCAGCAGTGATTGAACCGAGGTGAAGGTGATGTGCAGTGAGCGAGAACGGGAGGGAATGTGGGAACACACGTGCAAAGGATTTGTTACAGGGGTGAGAATGTTAGCAAACAAACAAAGACAACTCAGGGCTTTTTTTTTACATTATCGTTTCAGTGGACACATTTATGACAGGGACCTTAACCAAGACAAAGGTCCGCAGGCCCTGCAGCTGCCAGCACAAACGCCCGCAGAAAAAGCTCTCTCTCCAGTGACCACAGAACTCTTCGCCCCTCGTCTTTGCTTTGCCAGCTGAACATCATAAGGATGCACATTTTCCTTTTGTTAATATATGGATTTAACACACCTCGCTAGAAAAATATTGTCTTCTTTTTTCTGGAAGTAGTCAGGTTGGTGCTACAGTTCACGTGTAAAGATAAGAAGAGCAGCTGGGGGCAGCTGCAGACAGACAGGAGGCAGAAAACTTACTCGTCACACCGCTTTCAAAACGCCGGGAAGTCCTGCAACCAGCCAGTGTGGTTGGGAAAGTGGGCAGGTGGACGGGTCTTTCCTGTATTTCCAGTACTTCCGACTCTCTCTGCATTAGACTGGACACGTTTCTGATCTGCCTTCAGCTCCATGGTTTGCCCTTTGCTGTGTTTAATTGCCGTTGGACCCATGTAGTGTTTTCTCAGTTTATTTTTCCATTTCAAAATTTCCATTTAGTGTCAACTTTCTGCTGAAGTTCTTCACCTTATCTTTTAATTCCTTGAATGTATACATCAGTTCATTTATGATAATTCTATTGCAATGAATTAATGAAAATGAATTTTCATTTTTCTAAGTTTAAAAGTTTATTTTGTAAGCTTTATAGCATGTAAGACAATACCATGTATTGCTTAGAAAAATGCACATATATAATAAATACATATGAATTAGGTAGAATAAATATCTAATTCAGGATGGTGATTACCTTTGAGTTGGAAGGAGAGAGAAGCTGAGAAGAGTTTGAAAAGGACAACATACTCTGCACTTTTTTTTTCTTCTGGGTGATGCTAATCTGGCTCTTCAGTCTCTCCTTTCTCCTGTCTTCAGAACCGCACTGGAAGAAGTTAACATGTGTGAGTGTGATGTAAATGAGAAGCGTGCACAGCAGGACAAGGCTTTGCAGGGGAGGGTGCCGCTGTGAAGGGGACGTTTGGCTGCCGTGTTGCAGTCGGGCATCCAAACTGGCGGCTGTGGCCACAGTCGGGGCCGGACTGACGGTGCCTTTCGAGCACACACGGAACACTCTCCAGGACAGGGCGTACACTGGGCCACAAACAAGTCTCGGTAGATTTAAGTAGATTGAAATTGTTTCAAGCATCGTTTCTGACCACAATGGTATGAAACTAGAAATCATTTATAAGACAAAACCCTGGAAAATTTGCAAATATGCAGGGATTAAATAACATGCTTTTCCTTTAAGATCAGGAACAAACGAGAAGGCCACCCCTGCCACTTCTGTGCACACAGCCCTGGGGGTCCTGGCCAGAGCAGTGGGCAAGAATAAGAAGCATCCAAATGGGAAAGGAAAAAGTAAAGTTATTTCTGTTTGCAGATGATGTTATATATAGAAAATCCTAAGAACTCATCAGCAGATGAATGGATAGAGGATTCATTTACATATGAATTGTTTTTAGCCTTAATAAAGGGGATCCTGGAATTCGCAACATCAGGGATGAATCTGAGGGCCTTACGCTAAGTGAAAGGCATCCAGGGAAAGACAGACACTGTATGATCTCACTTATGTGGAAATATAGAAGAAGATGACCTCATAGAAAGAGCGATTAGTGCTTACCAGGGGCTGAGCGGCAGGGGAAATGCTGATCCAAGGGTGAAACCTTTCAGTTGTCACAGGAGCGTGTTCTGGGCCGCGGGCATGGTGAGCCTGGCTGATAAAGTCGCATCGCGTAGCTGGCACTGCCTCAGAGCAGTTCTCACCAAGAAAAAAAGCAGTAAGTATGTGAGATGACGGGTGTGTTGACTGGGTGAGAATCCTTCCACACTGTGTATGTGCATCAAATTATCACGTTGTACCCCTTACATAGTTTACATTTTTATTTGTCAATTACACGTTAATGAAGCTTTACAGTCAGGCAGCCCAACGGCGGAGGCGGGTTTCAACCTGCAGACGAACCACAGGCCCCACACTTCCTTCACACAGAGAACGTGAGAAAAACAGAATCGAGACATTGGCTTTACATTTAAAAAACGTTTATTTAGGGACAGATAAACCATGTCAATGTAAGTTGATTCTACTGCTACGAGTGAACAAACACACCCTTATAAAGAAAAAAAATTAGCGGGTACCATTTTTTTAAAATGCATAGTGGCTGAACATCTTTGTAATAGTACATTTCTACTATACATGTCTATACATAATTTTTAAAGGTATAAAGATAATTTTTAAGGGTTATGAATATTCTGGGTAATACCTACAACTCTAAGCATTACTACTACTACCCTATATAAGCTGATTTCTTTTTCTCTTTTTTGCAAATTGAAACAAATGTATTGGTATTCATACCTCTACCCTCAAGATTCTTAAAT
Source organism: Micronycteris hirsuta (assembly GCA_004026765.1). Lineage (NCBI taxonomy): Eukaryota > Metazoa > Chordata > Mammalia > Chiroptera > Phyllostomidae > Micronycteris > Micronycteris hirsuta. The sequence continues at coordinate 130,735 of PVJI01000943.1, read as the reverse complement.
TAAAATAAACAGTTACCATATACAATGCCAAATCAAATGTTTAGTGATGTTTGAAAATAAACACAAAAGGACTGTGACCATATAAATCAAAAATCTTAACTATTAAATAGCATGTGATAAAATTAGTACAAAGCATTTAAAGATGTGTAAGTTAATCATTTATTTACAGATGAAAAAACAAATTCCTTTACATAAAGATACACATTTATCCTTTCCAATTTGGATGCCTTTTATTTCTTATTCTTGTCAAATTTTTAAACTTACACTAAACACTGCTTAACTGGACAGTAAACCCTGTCAGTGTGGAAATAATTACTTTTTATAATTCTCAGAGAAGAAAATAACAAACTTTAATTCATGGTCACATAGTTGGCTGGAAAAATGCCGGTGTGACCTCGAAGCTTCCCCTCCCACCAGTCAAAGTGCGAATCCGATTTCGATGTGACTGTGATTTTGTCTCCAGCTTGAAAACTCAAGTCCCCCGGCTGTTGTCCTTCAAAAGAATACAGTGCTGTCACTTCTATGGGCCAATCTGAATCGCCTACAACAGGAAGAAATGTTTAAGTTACCCACACTTTCCTGGGAAAAACGGGGAGCCTGTGCAGGTGAAATGTGAAGGACCCGATGCCTGGAAGACCTTCACCACATTGTGACACGTGCTTGTCTTCTTGGCAAAGACCAAAGGTTTGGTAATAACATCTACTAAATCCATACCAGGCAAACCGCATGTTATTAGACACTTAGCAATGCATTTTTATGGTTATTATTGTTTGACTTGTGAATAACCTACGTGATAATATTATTTGCATTTTTCTTATTTTGACATGGAGTCACGGTGGCTCCATAGCTCACAGCTGCCACAGGAGACCGCCCTGCGGTCGCCGGCCCCGGGGTTTGGGCTCAGATGGGTGCATTTTGCTGTTTTACCAGCACCCCTCACCCCCCGGCTGCGTGGCTACTTCCATTTCTGTGCTGAATGGGTCCCTTCCCTCAACACAGAGATGATATTGAAATGATGACATCAAGAAGCATATCTACATATGTTTTACAGAAACTTAAACACAAAGTGTAGAATTTAATGTATTATATCAGGAAAAATACTTTGAGAATTGAGTGGTTAACATGAGTACAGGGCATTAAATATAAACTGTGCAGCATCACGAAAATATAAATGGATATTTCCATGTACTCAGCTGCATGGAATTTGATTTCTATGTTCCCTGTAACTATGTGAGAACCATGCAATTCGAGGCTTGTTAATTGCATCTAAGCACAGATGCACTGAAAACAAGTAAATTCTAAAACCAGTTCCTTATTTGTTCCTGTAGTATTATAATAAAAATAACTGAACTTGGCCTATTGGTAAGAAATAAAAAGAGTCAACACTTTAATTAAACTCCGTGGATGAAAACACTGAATGGGCAGCCACACGAGACGCTGCTGCAGCCTTCCTACACGCCGCCATCAAGGTAACTTAGTGAGCACAGGGGAGACTTCTGTCCCAATGTTGTCGCCCTGGGGCTGGGGCCTGGGGCTGCGGCTCTTCTGGGGGCGAGGGGGGGGGGGGGCGGAAGGGCAGTCCTGGTAGGAGTTTACCTGCTTTCAAAACTGCTTTTTACAAATCACAGCAATGCAAAGTAATGTTTATTTTTAAAATGCACTTCCCTTTTTCTTCAAAATCCCTTATCTTTGAAGAAAGGACTAAAATAAATTCCTATTAATCTTAACCCAGTTCCTGCAGTTTGTAAACTCGCACTGCCCTCAAATACAAGCACAAAAGCCACCAAGCAGCCAACCGTGGGCAGAAAACGTGCGTGCAGGTCCCACGTGCAGTCTCTGCCTCCAGAGCCTATTACGGTTCTGTTTCTTATCATTCAATATTTTCCCTTAGTGCCTTTTCAGAGGTATTTCTAATATTTATTAGGCGCCTGGGTATGGACTTTAGCGAACCCTGAGGAAGGGAGCTCTGGTCCCCATGTCCCATCACCAGGCCCCTTCCCCTCAGTGTTCCTGCCGGGCACTGGCCCCCCACCCAAGCAACTCAGCTCATCTGCTGACCTCGTCAAGCTGATGAGCCCCTTTCACTCCGGACACCCAAGTCCAGGTCTAACCCCAACAGTCTTTACAGCTGAAACCTCTAGATGTGCTACTTTGGTATAAACATTTATGTGTTAACCTCTTTTGCTCCTAAAGGATAAGCTCAGAGTTTCGGTAAATCACAAAGAGCAAAGTACGTTCTTTTCGATCTCGCAGAGCTTTTTCAGCGAGACTCAGTCCGCAGCATCCCTGCCAGGCATGGGGTACAGGGGGGACCGACTCCACGCTGGACCTCGGGGCTCTCAGGGCTAGTCACCTGGGCGAAGGGCAGGGAGCAGGGGCCCAGCCAGAGCAGCTGGGCCGTGAGCAAGAAGGGCCTGAACCCGTGCCCACCAGGAAGACGTGACTTCTGTTCAGGGGACTCAGCTTCAGAGACATTTTTGAAATATTTGTATTAATTAAAAAGATGGGCACCTAGTTACCTTGACATTCTATTTACATGAAACATGATTCTCCACCAGTTAATCCAGAGTGGGGGTTCTGGGAGCCGTGACAACAGACATGGGAAAATAAATCGGCAACTTAACAGCCGTTTAACCTCTGCCCTTGATCTGGGTCCCACTCACATCTCCAACTAACTGCTGAATTCTTTCACAGAACATTTTCTAAAGAATATTAAAGTAAGACAGATTGAAGGACTATGTTTACTGTAAGAAATCCTAGTAAGTTTTATGAAGTTGTTCCCCATTACAGTAGAAATATTTGAACTTCAAAAATAAAAATTTCCTTAAAGATATTAAAAATATTCATGGGGTGGGAACCTGGAGAAAATCAATAAGGATGCGACTGCACTTCACAGTCAACAGACTGCTCTCGTCCCTGACAAGTGCCAGCCGCTCCTGTAGCCCAGCCACGTCCAGGACGGGCCCGCGGCCCCACTCGGCAGCGCCCAGGCCTGAGCTCGGGGCTTCGCAGCTGCCAATTCCCACGTTGCTCCCATCACCTTAAATTCAAGCATGGATGAGAAGAACAGTGTATCATTTTTTAAAAATGAAGTATTTCTCAAAATAATATGGATAGCCTGAAAATCAAAGACTTGTTTCACAACCTGCCAGAGTAGAGTTCGTGATGATAAGAAGGATACAGATGTTTTTATTTACCAACTCTCTCATGGTAGCTGGGGAGTTCAGGGTAGAGCTTGTGTTCATTTCTGTTACCTGAAAAAAGAAAACAAGTGGGGAACATTTAGAGCTTTCATCAGTTTATAAAGTAGCTAAGAATGCCAAATCTTGTCCTTGCTAAGCAAGCATCTTCAATCCTATAATTGACAGAAACATCATTATTTTATCTGGTTTGATCAAGAAGGAATGACCGAATAAATCCAGAAAATACACCAAATGCAAGGCAGACACTGTACGTGCGACACCTGCGCACGGCAAATGCAGACACCTTTTCATGGAAGCAATCACAGGTACCTGAGTAGGAAGAGCTTTTAACCCCCAAGCCAGCGATTTTTGAACTTCCTTGCTTGTTTAACTCCTAAAATAATTTTTAAACAGCATGTGTCCACTTGTATATCTCTTAATCAACACCTAAAAAGGTTTAACACAACTTAGATTTTGTAAAGGGTATACTTTTTAGCACATGTCATTATCAATTTTTTTTAAGAATTTATTTATTTATTTTTAGAGAAGGAAAAGGAGAGAGAAAGAGAGGAAGAGAAACATCAATGTGTCATTGCTTCTTGCACGCCCCCTACTGGGGACCCAGCCTGCAACCCAGACGTGTGCCCTGACTGGGAATCGAACCGGTGACCCTTTGGTTCCCAGGCCCGTGCTCAACCCACTGAGCCACATCAACCAGGGCCATTATCAATTATTTAAATGAAATAATCATGTCTCATTTTGGGGATAAAAGACTCTAAATATCTTAGTGAACTGAAACCCACCATCAGTCACTAAAGAAAATCAACAAGCATTTGTTTAATAGTGAGAACGTATGCAATATTCATTTGTAACCTTCAAACCATGTTTCATTCCATCTGTTCCAAAGATTTTGCATTAATATGTTAATGTTATATTTTCTGAGACTTTATTTGAGCCAAACTGACGACATATGCCGGGAGCAAGATCTCAAATGCTACAAATATTATATTTTCTATGTAACAGTTTCTACAACAAAAATGTGTATAGACACTTATTTTTGAAATTTCATTTTAAGTAAACACAAGGCTCTACTAAATAATTTCTTATAGATTAAGTTGTTACTGTAATCATTTATACACAATCAATCAAAATCTTAAATATATTATAAATTTGTTAACTTACTAAACAAAAGTAAAACTTTATTTGAAATGCATATCAATACGTGAATGAGACTTTTAAAATTAGTTGATGTTCACGGAATGACTATTTCTCATTTCTACAATGAGAAATAAGTTCAACATCAAAGAGATTCAACATCAAATTCTTTTTTAAACGATGTAAATGCTAAGAAAGCTGATTCTTATAAAAACTAAATAGAGCTTTGGCTAGTGTGGCTCAGTGGTTGAGTGCTGACCTGGGAACCAAAGGGTACCCGGTTCGATTCCCAGTCAGGGCACAAGCCTAGGTTGCAGGCCAGGACCCCAGTAGGGGGAACATGAGAGGCAACCCCACATCGATGTTTTTCTCCCTCTTCCTCCTTTCCTTTCCCTCTTTAAAAATAAATAAATAAAATCTTAAAAAAAAATGAAATAGAGGTAGAAGAAGGTATTTTATAGTAATATAACAATTATTTTATGTCCCTTTGGAGATAGAGGTAAAAAAAAGAATCACAGTTATGTACCATCAAAACAACAATAATCAAGTATTATTTATAAAATAATGTAATGTTACTATTATAACTTGTTTTGGTGATAGGTATGTAATTTTTAAAGAAATAAGCAATGATTAATATGCAATATACAATAATATTTCATGATAATACTATATAATGGAAACCACCTGATTAACAAAACTCTTTGCTGCTCATCAGAACTGTGTACCAGCTACGTCAGCATCTGCACTTCAAACTGGATCCCTGCTCTCCCTTTTCAGGGGACAATGTAGCACAGTGTGACTCAGGATGATTTGGGTTTGTTTTTCTTACTTAAGTGAAAAAAAAGGGCAACTACTGGAAAAGGATCGGAGGCAGAGAGGACAGCCAGTCACGGTCTCAGCTGCACCAGCTTTAGGAAAGAATGGCTCTGGCAGCCAGAGGTCTGGAGGTTGCATCTCTCAAGTCATCCCGCCCTCCCCCAGTGGGTCGCTGTGTGACCTCCTGGGAGGGTGGACTTGGTGGGCTGAGGGCGCGGCCAGAAACCGGGTGAGGGGGACACCTGGAGCCAGGCTGGAGCAGAGCAGATGGGGACCTATACACCTATGTGTATATAAGAAAAATAGGCTTATTTTGTTTCCATTTCAATCAGTAGGATAACAATCTTTGGAAGAAATGGCAAATGAGAAAAACTTTAAAGACAAACCTCTTTGTAAATTGGAGAAGCATCTAACATTCTAGAAGTTATTTTATTTTAATAAGAAACATCTGTGGACTTTTTTTTTAAAGACTTCATTTTTTTATTTATTTTCAGAGAGAGGAGAAGGGAGGGAGAAAGAGCAATGTATGGTTGCCTCTCACATGGCCCTCATTGGGGACCTGGCCCACAACCCAGGCATGTGCCCTCACTGAGAATCGAACCGGGACCCTCTGGTTCCCAGCCCGCGCTCAATCCACTGAGCTACACCAGCAGGGCACATTCTAGAAGTTCTAACAAGCAGCAATGAGAATTTGTCTTCTGCGTTTAAAGGAGGCTGAGCATTTGTTTTTCTCTAATGCCCATTAGTTCCTTTAGTTGACTGTAAAGCTTAACAATGTAGCTCCTTTTCTTAACAATAACACTTAATTGTTTAATTATAACTGCATTAGGATTGCAACAAAAATATTTACCCTGAGAGCCAGAGGTCAGCTGGCCTTGTGCCGGTTGCGGAGGTCTGGATGATGGTTTTGAAGGCAATTCTTTAGCCTGGGAGGAACGAAAAAGTACACATAATTTGAAACCCCTGTTCTTACTTAGGAGCATATAGGTGCTTTTTCTCATGACCACATGTGGCAGCTTTTACCCCAGAACCTGTTAGGGGAGCTGCCTCGCGCTCGCACGCACTGCTCTGGGCCACACGCAGTTGGGCGGGATGATAATGTACAGGTGACAATGTACAAGGGCTCGCCCTTGTCACAGGAAGCACACCTCGTCCAGGTACCTCTGACAATGTCTGCAGGTACGCGGTGGCTGGAGAGGCAGTGACAATTCAAACTCTGTGCGACGGGACATGTGACTGAACGCGTGTTGTGGGACTAGGGGACCCCGCACTTCCAGGGCCCAGACCAGCAGCTAAGGTTCATGTCTGTAATGGGCACGACAGAGTTCTCCCCTTGGAGCAAGGCAGTCGTGGAAAACAAACTGCGTTTCTCCTCGAAATCTGCACAGATGGCATTTTTCACGAGACCTTCACGCCAATGACTTTACAAAGGAGGCGAGCGGCCATGAGGACGCGTGCTCAAGGACAGGCCGGCCCACACCAGCAGGTGCCCTCGGCTGCGGAGCAGCAGACCCACGGTACCGAAGCCCGCCTCTGCTCCCGGGCCGCTCTCCTCGCGTTGAGCCGCTGCTCTTCGCTTTCATACTTCTCGGTGAAGGAATCCAGAACCGCGTAAAGGTCCTCCGCTTGGGCCGGCCGTGGGGTATCTCCAAACAAAATGTCATAAGCTCGAATATCTTGACAGTAAAATCTAAGAAGAAAAATCAAATGAAGCACATTTCTTTTGCAGACAATAGATTGTTTCTGGAGTTAAATCCTGTGTGTGTATTTATTTGTAAACTACTTTTCAAACACTAACTACAAGCCATGAGCCAGGTTCAACCCTGGAATTCACCCTCCAAGCTCATCTCTAGAGGCAACCATCATAAACAGTCTGATACACAAAAAACATAAAATGCACATCACACATACATACAGACGCTTGCGCACACACAAACACACACAGTCAAACCTCGGTTCTGGAGCGTCTTGGTTCTTGAACAATTTGGTTCTCGGCCAAGTTGTTCATGGAAAAAATGTGTCTGCTGTCTGACAAAACCTCAGGTCTCGACCCTTCCCAACAGCCCATCTGTGCTGACACCCAAGTGTCGCTCAGGTGACAGACGAAGGAGATTCGGTTTTTGAACAAATTGCTTCCCAAGCAGTTTCCAGAACAAATTAAGTTTGAGAACTGAGGTTCCACTGTGCATATATCTCCACACTTGCAAACCCTCCTACAAGCACACACATTTTCATAGGTTTTATTTTTGAACTTTCTCAGTAACCCTAACCCGAGGCTTTATGCGAACACATACGCCTTTGTAATTCCTTTAAACGTATATTTGCTTTGAAATTCTGTAGGATTTGCCTTACACGTGTGGAGGCCCTGCAATTGATTAAGCATGTTTGTTTTAGTTTATCCAGAATTCAGGTGAACTTTGGAAAGCCTCCCAAGGGCTAAAATCAGAACTTCCTAAACTACATTCTTAACTTGTATTTCTCAAATTTACAAGGGAGAAGTAAAAACGTCTCCCTTGACTTTCCCTGATGAAGAGTTAGTGTCGCACACCTATGCGTCCCCCATTCCTGTGTTCTAGTTCACGTTTCAGGTCATCAGTGCCTGTTACGGGGGACACAGGGGTCTGTCTGCTGTGAACCAGCCATCAGCTCCAGCAGGCTCGCAGCTGGAGGACCTCCTGCCAGGTTCCGGAAGACATCCTTCTGTGCATTTCTGCTTTTTACCTTTTTCTGGGCAATAAGACACGTTTTAGAGGAAACAAGAAAGAGCTGCTTTGGGGAAATCAGACAGATGCCAGCCTAAAGTGGAAGTTCCTCTTGGCCTGTTAGGATACATCCAAGTCTGTTTTTTCTTTTTTTTCCAGTCAAAAGTGGTCTCTACTTTATGGAAGAAAGAGCATAATAGCAGGAAATCTCTCACAGGGAGAAACATTCTGATGGACTCACAAGTTGTGACTGGCACACGCCTCCGAAGATGTTTGAGAAATATGTCTAATGTGCTACACTGACCGATAGCGTATTATGTAGCCATTACCTGACGTTTATGGTTCTTATAATGTTAAGTGGGAAAATAGGGTTTATGATGGAATCTTATAATACAATCACGTATGGCAAAACAAAAGAAAAATATGCTCAGAAAATGTTGGAAGGCAATAATGCAGAATGTGAATCATCTTTAAGGGGTAAAATGTTTCCCACCTCTTTAACTTTTTGTGCTTTCTAAACTTTCTATAGGTACATATAATTTCACATTGAATTTTTAAATAAAATATACCCTCAGAGCCACATGCTGATTTAAGAACATACAAAGGCACTCTGCAAATGCATGAGAACTACCATATAAATTTATGAGGTATTATTTCCTCATAACAATTTCTTACATCAGTGAAAATTATTTGGCTTGCACTTACTTTCGATTGGTTTCTTTCCTTTCAATCAAGTAGCTGCCTTCTAAACTTATGCCAGCAAAGAGCCCTCTGGACTTGCAATATGTAAAGACAGCCGCAGAGCTTCTTAAGGCCACGTTTCCTTCTAAATTCCTGCAAAACAGGTTTTGAGAGAGGCTCTTTGAAGAGCGCTGGACTTCTGACCCAAAAGACTGACTGCAGTAGGCCTAACCTTCCACTTTCTGTTGGCCTAACCTCCTGGGTGTGAGGCGGGGTGGGAAAGGGCAGGTCTGGGGAGGACAGGATCTGGGGGCAGTGGGGGGGCGGCGTTGAAGAGGAGGCACAGGGAGCTTGTACTTTTCCCTCTGTCATCCTTTCCCTAAACAGGGATCCGCATCTCCAGGGCACCAGAGGCTGTGGATTCGCACACCAAGTACTTTCATGGAGCTTAGATTTTACTGTATAACTTCTATAAACAGTCTGGGTTTAAGATATTTCTAAATTGCTCAATGAACGCGAGTAGAGAAGGGAAACCCACTGTGTTTTAAACAACACTCCAGCAAAGCACTTCCGTTTCAATTTTTCATAATTTAGTTTGGAATAAAAACCTTTTTTCTCCTGATCAATGTGGCACATTACCAGTTAATTAAATTTAACTTGCTTTGGCTCCTTCAAAGCTTGGTGTAAATTCTGTATTCAATTCCAGTAGATACAATGGCCTGCATTTCAGAATATTAAGTTTCTTGTTGTGTGTGCAAATGTTCTCATTTTAACACACTGGCTATGTTTGTAAATTTTTTATTGGTAAGCAACCTCAAACCTTCCATGAGTATAGAAATCATAATGTTGTTTCATTTGAGCTCGTTTCCTCTTAATGCACAACAATATATAGTTTTAAAAACGCTTCTTACCGGCCCCCCCACCGATGCCCCGCACTGGTCAAATGGACTTTACAGAACTCACCTTCCCAAGGGCCCAACTGCCACAGTGAAGTTCCCTCCAAGGGTCAGGTTACCGCCTTTTGCAAAAGCTTCTACCGCTCGGCCATAGTTCAAAATTATAACCAGATCGGAAACCTAAACAGCAGAAATCCATTTAATTGAAAATAATTATGTTTAAATATTATTTAAAATACATGCAGATTAAAACTCAAATCTACTATACACACTATAGCAAGCCCTTCAGTGTAGACAGAGAAAGAATGTGAGAGTCACACTTCTGCTTTGACACGAGGACACAAGTCACCGATATTTCCTCTGATGAGGAGGAACGGCAACCCCTCAGAGCTTCGCTGTGACTCGCTGGGGGATTCCTGCGCCCCTGCTGTCGTCCCCTCCACAGCTGCACACCGCGCCACAGTTGGTGACAGGGTTAGTGGGGTTAAGGGAACCATCACAGAACCAGAACAGGTCAAAGAGGGGTAGGTGGGAAACAAGGAAAGGACTCCCTGCCACTAAACACTCCCGAAAGCCAAGCCAAAGAACGCAGGCAGGAGCGGGCCGCAGGTGCCCAGTGACCCTTCCCTATTGGCGTCCCGGGCAGGGCCACGGCCCGTACCAGCGAACGGCACAGTGCATTTCGGTTTAGCCAAGGAGGCTCAGAACACCAGGGAGAAACAGGGCTGCTGTTACCGAGGGCCTGCCCACCCCCCATTCCCTAAGGAAAAGCAACGAGTATGGGGGATGGGAATGCGCAAGGCACGTGGGGTGGAGAAAGCATCCGTTCTGCAGACTCGCGGGGCTGTGGCGACGCCCACGGTGAGAACACAGCAGTGACTGATTGAAAGTAGCTGTCCGTTGAGCGAGAGATGGGGCGGCAGCGCGACAGACCTGCGTCTGAATCCCAGCACGTCTCAGGGGCTGATCCGCTGCAGGCTGCTCCTGCGCAGATGGTGAGCGCAGAGGGCAGGCCCAGGGTCACCGCGAGGGTCGCCAGCTGGCCCGGAGCGCGCTGGCGGCGGCTGGGCGGGGCTGGCCCGCTGTTGCCCCTGCAGCTCAGACACTGGGCCCGTTGCTTTGGGAGGATGGCCACGCACCTCATTTTATAAAGTGTTCACTCTAAATCTTTCCACTGCGTTTACTGGGTGACGGGAGTACATTTTACCTGTACTTGTCTTTCCAGGCTATTAACGCGCGCTGTGGCCCCAAATCCAGTTTCCAAAGACTCGTGGCGGAGATGCTCACGTTAGTCTTCAGTGCCTTAAATTTACCGACGTCACCGTTACGTAGTCTCTCGCCACTCAGAAATGAATGTGCTTTGAGGCGGACCCCAAGGCCCACTTCAGCCTCGCATGGAGTCCGGGGGCGCGGACAGAGGGCCCCCAGACGTCCCCTGCGGCCAGGGGCGGGGAGGCGGGGAAGCACACTCCGCAGCGGCTTGGACTTGGTTGAAAACACAACGAAAAGGCGTCGGGATCCAACACACTGAACCACGTTCCTCTTTTTACAACAGAGTGCTGCAGCAGCAAGAAAAGAGGCCAATAAAGAGGAAAGAGAAGTCGGCGAGACACTTCTCCCAGTGCGGCTGTGGGACTTGGCAGACCGCCGCCGAGGAAGGAAGGGACCGGGAGGAAAACGGGTGTGAGGGTGTCTGACGTCACACGTCACGCGAGCGATGACGCAGAAGAGGAAAGATCCACCCCTGGGGGGGGCGCCCCCCCCCCCCACTCTGCGCCTTGGAGCTCTGCACAGGAGCGCCCGCGTGCAGTTTCTGGTCCATCCCAGAAGCTACGTTGCCCAGCTGCTGAATCTGAAGTAACCTGAGTATTAAATGTAACAAAACTGGATTTTGCCCCAAATGCCGATGCAGCGTGAGGCCGCTCACTGACTGAGCCCACGGAGGAGAGCGATAAGCCACACGCGGCCAAGTATATGCCAGATTTGAGCCTGTCTGTGCTACAGATGTGCTACAGATGTGCTACAGATGGAAACACAATGAATGAAAAACATCCTACTCTAAATGAAAGAAAAGGAAGAAAAATGGTAACGTTGGATACTTTTAGGTAGAGAGTCGAGAGAATCCAGGGAACCATTTCCACGGGTGGTAAAAGAACAAGAGGAAATCTCTCACTTTCACGTGTTTGGTTTCGGTTGCTTTTGGAGAAAAGAAGATCGTGTGTGTAACATCCGCCACTCACCTCAATTCCCACTTCAAATCCCCCGCCGAGCCCTGCGATCCCGATGGCCGAGGGTGCGGACCACTCTGGGGGAACAAACACAGCACCCCACCATTAAACCATCGCCCAGGTGTCGGAGGGGAAATGCTAAAACGAGAATGAGGATGCTTCTTTTTAACATAATAAAAATTGGGCATTTTCCTCTATGCTTTTAAATGTTCTTTATATTGTTCTTTATATATAATTTTTAATTAAAAAATTTTGAAAGGTAGACTCACAGTCCATGTTGTTTAATCTTTCTCAGTAAAGATGCCTAATACCAAACTATTGAATTCTCACCAACTGAAAATAGATAGCATTTGATAATTTCTACAGTCAATATTTTATATTGTTTTACAAAATAACTGAGCAGTGATTCTAGTCTTCACTTAGATTTTTATTATAGCCATGAGTGCAAAGGCTTGGGAGAGTTCACATGACCGCTCACAGTGGCACCTCAAGGCCACCTTCGAATCTCCGAGGGCAAAACTGTCTCCAGGAGAAGCGCAGGAAATAGGCTGTAAAGTCAACATGAACGTATTTCCAGTGAGATAAATTCCCTTGCCATTGGAAACTAATCATTTGCCATGATATACAACATTTCAGGACTACTGTTGCTTATTTTTTCTGATCTAGAAACAGGTATGACAAGTCTAGAAAAAAACATTAATTTGGTTGGGGGAGGGTGGAATTGTCCAGATAAAGCCATTTCTTTCAATGCTTATTAGCTTCTAAATGGACTGTCCTCGCTGCACGTGCTCCAGACGGTGGATGTTGCTCAGGTGTGTCCAGAACTAATCTGTCCGGTTTAGAGGAGTTTTGATCACAGAAATTAGTGTCTATGACACCAAAGTGACCTCCCATTTCCTGTGTTAGGAACTATCCTTGCCCCCACCCAGCAGGGACCCGGGAATTTTCTGTGCCTCCTTTGGGCAGCTTTTAAATGACCCAGAGCAGGGGCTACTGGACAAGGGAGGGGAGAAATGTGGGTATTTACCCCAGTAGGAAGGCTCCCCTGGGGCTCTGGGAGCAACCCCAGGGGCTAAGGCGCCTGCACCTGTGCAGGGCGGCCTGTCCAGGGCTGAGGGGGCTGCCGGGCCAAGGCCTTCTCGCAGGCTTGGGCTTGCCCGGCGCGGACCCCCTCTGGATGTGCCCCCACTCTGGTCGTGCAGCCAGGAAGTCGCCCATAAAAACTTGGGCAGTGCTTGAGACGAAGACAGTCCTGCCATTTTGTGTAACAGCTGGGGACCGAGCCCTGAGAGCAGAGCCCCAGCTCTGGAGAGACTCTCCCTCCTCTGGGGACACCTTTCAGGGAGCCGTGGGCCCAGTGTGGCCGGTCCAAGGCCGGGCCCCACAGACACCTGGATGAATGTCCCACAGTGTGTCTAACCAAAAATAGTCTTTACACAAAAACACATTCACTTATGTGACTGAACGGCAAGTATTAAACTGGTATAAGAGCATTTCAGCAGGTCAGGACACATCTCCATACATTTTAAATATTACTACAGCCTGGCTGGTGTGGCTCAGTGGATTGAGCATGAGTCTGGGAACCAAAGGGTCACTGGTTTGATTCCCAGTCAGGGCACACGCCTGGGTTGTGGGCCAGGTTTCCAGTAGGGGGCCCACAAGAGGCAAACACACATGGATGTTTCTCTCCTCTTTCTCCCTCTCTTCCCCTCTCTAAGATAAATAAATGAAATCTTTTAAAAAAGCAAACATAAATATTACTATAAATGTTGGGTTTTTTGGATTCAAGGCAAATATACTTTGATTTCATCTCTGAAAAATCAGGTATTAGACTTCGTGGCAGAAAGTGGAACCAAATCAATCAGACCAATCTCCATGTGATTCTGCTCTGGGATGTTTGTTCAAGCAACCCCTGCAGGAGTCTGGGGAAGCGTCCAGGCAGCTCCCACTTCCTCCTAAAACTCCATGAAATGGAAGAAAACCGTGGTACTGTGAGGTTGAGAAATAAAAACTCATGTTTACCAGCAGAATGCAAATTTTGTCATGTTTAATATCTGCTCCATGAAAGAACTGCAGATGTGTACCGGACGAAGCCAGGTCCACCTGAGTCGCGTCTGGAGCCTCAGAGGAGCAGAGAGCTGCAGGGGCCACCGCCCTCGCTCGGCAGACACCCAGGGCGCCGCCAAGGGGCCTCTGGGGTGATCGTTTGGGGCGAGGGAAGCCTGTCACTCTCCCTATGGAGCATGCGCAAATAGAAACAGGACAAGGAGGGAGGGGTGTCCACCTTCCACCTGGAGAAGCACCACTTACTTCCATCGGGAAGACGAGCCAGAACGATCCCGCTGCCTCCTCGAGCAGTCACGAGGAACCCCGCTTTGATCACTGACAGGACCGCGAGGCCCTTGGCTTTAGCAATCACGTGGGCTGCCAGGGTCAAAGACAAGGACAGGTAAGCAGGTGTGAGCAGATCACACACACACACACACACACACACACACACACACACACACACACACACACTGTTGTGCTGGGCTGATTCCTGGTTCTCACACAAAGCCCAATGGCTCCTTAGAGCCTCGGATAAAACTAGTTACAGGACCGATGGGCCTCCCCGACTTCCACCTGGGCTTCCGTATTGTTTTTGCAGATGCAACACCGTTGGGTGCTCAAAGAACCCACAACTGCAGAACAAACGAGATGCATCTGGATGAGGTTTTACTGATATCCAGTAGCAGGACAAATAAGTTGGAGACTTCAATTAATTTGGAACACAATTTGTAATTTAAATAACAAGTTACTGTTTTCAAAGAAATTGTGATTTTTTTGTATTAAGGAGAAAGTTTGAAATGACCTGACATAACTTTGACCTTGAAGCTATGCAGTTCGCCTTTTATGAATATGAAAATCCAGACTCAGAAACTGATTAAGTGATTTTGCCACTTTAAGATATTTTTAACTTTATAAGACGATCTGTTATAGTATTTGAATGAACTGGAAATAGAACTCAATTTATAAAATATTGGTTTATTCACATTTCAGGGAAGTACATACATAAAGCGCCTCACTGTTCTGTGGATTTATTTACACAATACTATGTGTTTCAAATAACACTGAAAACCTAAACACTGGAAATCATTTTAGAACCTCAATTTTATTTTTAACATAATTTAACATCACTTCAGCTAAATATTCTGTCAAGGATGTCAAACCAGAGACTGTACTCAAATACATGAAAAAGGTTTTGTAGGTGTCCCTAGACAAACACTAAATTTCTAATATAGTTATGCACATCGCTTCCAGATTTTAATGCATTAATGCATACTCTTGGAGACGCTTCATTAGAGAGCATGAAGAACTTGCTAGGCAGAACATCTGTGGAGTGGTTTGGGCTTAAAGCTGGCTTCTTAGGTGGTACTCTACCAAAGTGCAGCTCAGTTTCACACTTGAAAATGTTATAAATACATTGTAACAAGGTTGAGAGCTATACTCTATGTCAGGTAGGTTTATCTTTACTGCCACATGTTGGCAATCTTCCTCAGAACCCCACATGCCAGTCTCACTTTTAGCTTTTGTAGTTAGTATCACTGCTATTTAGAAGCACAGACATAGCAAAAGCATGTGTTTTACAATGAACATATTTCATGCTTTGGAATAGTATTACCAAAAATTCAGTCTTTCTGGTTGAGCTTTCAAGTCCTGAGGGAGTGCTCTCACACCTGCGTGTGCACACAAGTCCCTGGAGAGTGTGAGAAAATGTGGATGCAGCCTGCCCACTGTCCAGAGAACCCCGAGCACCCCAAGGACCTGCATTTCCAGGGAGCTCCCACTGCACTGGGAGTAGCAAGGGTTCCTAAAACCCTGTTTGCTTAAGGTGGCTGAACCAAGACCATAATTAATATTATTAATATCATGAAAACAAATTTTTAAATGTTTGGACATTTAAAGTTCTGTTAAATAATTCAGAAAATGTTGTTTAAGATGCTGAGCTGGCTTCTGTAACGCAGGAGCAGAGGCGGGCCCTGTGGTCACTAAGAGGGATTCATCGGCCACACTGCCCGCCCAGCCTGGTCCACATGTGCATCTCCTTCTGGTGCGGTGAGTGTTCTGTGCGACACCCTTTAGAAATAACTGGCAGTGGCTCACCTAGGACCAGGTCTTAGGCACAGGCCTGACTGCATAGAATCACACAAGGAAGGTGTTAAAAATTTGCACTGGTTTGGGGGAGGTTCTGATTCAGCAGGTTTGGGGGGAGTTATTTTTATGGCCCAGGAATACTGATGTGCAGCTGTGTTGAGAATTATTGAGTAATGACCTCCTAAATCACTCTGAACTGTAAACAGCTAGAAAGAGAAAACACAAAAATCAAAATTTGTTTTTGAGAATAGCTAGTGAGTTTGCAAGGGGAGCTTGCGAAGTCCTCAGAAATGGAGGACAAGGACAGGTGAGTGGGAGGCAGGCCCCGGTGGAGGGCACAGGGTGCTGGGGCAGGGCACCTGGGTGGTGAGGCAGGGGAGGGAGCTGGGGTGGGCAGCTGCCCAGACACAGCTGGGAAGACGAGCCAAGGGCAGGAGGTGGCCGAGGACTGGCTGCCCTCAGGGGTTCGACAGCCTGAGGTCAAGGAAGGCAAAACCCAAGTCAGAACACAAAACAGTTCAGAAATGCACAGTGCGCATCTTAGTTACCTACCAGGAATGATCTTATCAGGTCCATTTCTGGAAGTTATTTCTGTGAATTCTCTTAGAATTTTAGCAGCCTTTTTTGCTTCTGATTTCAAATTGGAAGGTATAGGATTATTCACTAAAACATTAAAAAAAGATTTTAATGCAAAAAATCTACTAAGTCGAAGTTAGAAATTTACTGTAATTTCATTTTCCCCATACACAATTAACTATTAACAAATCATGCCCTACCAGACACAGAAAATGAACTGGAAATACTCAATTATTCATTGTTTCATCTCTGTATTCCGAGTAAATTAAATCCACTCGGAGATTGGAGAACCCTTAAACATCTCAGATATTAATCATGGGATTCTAAAGGATCTTAAAATCTAGCCCAATCTCCCAATTATGTAGGTTCTCCCTGTAATTCTTAACTCACCTCAATACTAATAAAAACATTAAAATATTAAGAATTTTAAAAAGATGTATTTTATAACTGACTATAATAGATAACATAAAATTTAATATAGTTGACTACTTTTGTCAAAAATGTTTGAACTGTCAACATCATCAAAATGCCCATACTCCCCAAAGCAATTTATAGATTTAATGCAATCCCTATCAAAGTACCAATGACATGTTTCACAGATACAGTACAAACATTTCAGAAATTTATATGGAACCATTAACGATCCTGAATATCTGCTGCAATTTTGAGAAAGAAGAGCAAAGTAGGAGGGATCACAATACCTGATATCAAACTGTATTACAAGGCCACTGTAATCAAAACAGCCTGGTACTGGCATAAACACAGACAGATAGACCAATGGAACAGAATAGAGAGCCCAGAAATAAACCCAAGTCTCTATGGCCAATTAATTTTTGACAAAGGGAGCAGCAGCATAAAATGGAGTAAAAATAGCCTCTTCAACAAATGGTGTTGGGAGATCTGGACAGCTACATGCAAAAAAATGAAACTTGAGCACCAACTTACGCCATACACAAAAATAAATTCAAGGTGGATAAAAGACTTAAATATAAGTCATGACATAATAAAAATCCTAGAGGAAAACATCGGAAGGAAAATCTCAGACATTCCCCACAGCAACATCTTCACTGATATGTCCCGTAGAGCAAGGGACATAAAGGAAAGAATAAACAAATGGGACCTCATCAAAATAAAAAGCTTCTGCATGGCTAAAGAAAACAGTATTAAAATAAAAAGAGAACCAACTGTATAGGAAAACATATTTGCCAATGATGCCTCAGACAAGGGTTTGATCTCCAAAATATATAAAGAACTCATACGACTCCACTCCAGGATGACAAAAAACGCAATTAAAAAATGGGCAAAAGACTTGAACAGACACTTCTCCAAGGAAGACATACAGAGGGCCCAGAGACATATGAAAAGATCATTAGCCATCAGAGAGATGCAAATTAAAACCACAATGAGATACCACCTCACACCAGTCAGAATGGCCATCATCAACAAAGCAACAGATAGGTGTTGGAGAGGATGCGGAGAGAAGGGAACCCTACTGCACTGTTGGTGGGAATGCAGACTGGTGAACCCACTGTGGAAAACAGTATGGAACTTCCTCAGAAAAATGAAAATGGAACTGCCTTTTGACCCAGCAATTCCACTGCTGGGATTATACCTTAAGAGCCTGAAACTCCTATCCAAAAGAACCTATGCACCCCAATGTTCACAACAGCACAATTCACAATAGCCAAGTGCTGGAAGCAACCCAAGTGCCCATCAGCAAATGAGTGGATCAAGAAACTGTGGTACATTTACACAGTGGAATTCTACGCAGCAGAAAGAAGGAGCTTATACCCTTTGCAACAGCATGGATGGAACTGGAGAGCATTATGCTAAGTGAAATAAACCAGGTGGTGAGGGACAAATATCATATGATCTCACCTTTAACTGGAACATAATCAACAAAAGAACAAAGCAAGCAAAATATAACCAGAGACATTGAATTAAGAACAATCTAAAAATAGCCAGAGAGGTGGGGGGAGGGGATTGTGGGGAGAAGGGTTTTTGGAACTACTATAAAGGACACATAGACAAAACTAAGGGGGAGGGTGGAAGCAAGGGAGGGAGGTAGGTTTGGATGGCGGGGAGGGGAGAAAATGCAGACAACTGTAATTGAAGAACAATAAAGTAATTAAAAAAATGTTTGAACTGTCTTTGTAGAGTTTCCTTATTAGTAAAATTCTGGGACACTCAGGAATTGAGGGATTTCTCCAAGTCACAAGGCTAGCATTTGTGTAGCACTTTGCATTCAAGTATTGCTTGTACGGCAGCTAAAAAATGCTAATACTTTCTTTCCACTTTCTAACTTCTGCCTGGGCTAATGACCAAATGTGCAGAGACAGAGTATCCAAGTGTAATACGTGCAACGTGGGGATTCACATGGGCATGAACACTCCACAAAAATCCCTCCCCAAGACACTGCAGCAACACTGGGAACATTTTTGGAGGAAGGAGAGCTGGGTGGGGGTGGGGGGATCATATTTCAGAAGTGAGAGTAGGTGACTCACAGGTGGTCGAGGGAGAACACACACGGCAGGAAAACCCTGGCTGGGTGACCCAGGACCCATGGGACACAGGGCTGTCCCGCTGACAGGCCCCTGCTGGAAGCCCGCTTGTTGACCACACTTGAATCAAGTTAGGCTAAGGCTGCATCTTCCTTCCAGAAGTATGTTTCTCTAAACTCTTGGGCAAGAAAAGGCGGGGGGAGGAGGGTCAAAGTTCTCTCTGGGTCTCTTGTTTCTTAAAAAAAGCTTAAAATCAATATCCCAAAAGGGTAGATTCAGGGTGGCAGAATGTGGTCCCTTCACTGAGGACCATAAGCTCCTAACCAGGCTCACAGGGCCTTTCCAACTCAGGAGCACAAGGGGGCAGGTCCTTCCCTGTCACAGGACAGGGTGTGAGCGCAGGCGGCTAGTTATTAATAAGGGAAGGAAGCGGTGGGAATTAGACATGCTTGAACATAATGATGTCTACTTGAGTTTATTAGGAGCATGGGCCTGCTTGCTTACCCAGAAATTACAGCTTCATAGTCTCCCCAGGGAGCCGCAGGTGCATCCCTACATGCCTGGGGAAGGGACAAACATGGTGGGGTTGGGGTGGGGGGGGGCAGGACACAAATCAGTGAAGGGGGAGGTGAGCCAGAAGGGTGACCATACAGGCCTGTCAAGGGGTCTGCTGGTTGGGGGTGAACCCATCAGAAGCCCGAGAAAGCTTGGGAAGTTGACTGGTTATTTTGAAACAGTTCCTGGTCCTTCCCAAACCTGAGATAGTGTAATCCCAGAGAACAAAGCCCCCTCCCTCTCTCCCGCCCTCCTCCAGTAACAGCCAGAGTTCTCCCTCCATCATAGCCACGCAGGTCCAAAGACATCAGATTTATTTAGTGTAAGACCTGCTGCTCAGCCCATCAAGCCAACGCCTCACTGTGAAGACTGTGACTCTGGCTCTGAAAGTTCCCTTGGTCAATTTTCGTTCCCCCATTTTTGTGCTGATTATGTTTATGATGTTCTTTAAATCCTTGAGAATATTGTACAAAGTGCTCTTATGTCGTTGTCTGATAATTGCATTATCGCTGTTCTTCCTGGGTCTGTTTCTCACTGATTTGTCTCCTAGCTATGGATTGTATTTTCCTGTTCCTACCGCTTGCTAGTAAGTGGGTGGTTGCTAGAAGTTGGGAACCTGGCAGGTTGTCCCTGTGCAGATTTCCTTTTTGTGTTTTTAACACCCTCTGTTCTCCAAATCTGCTTTGCAAACATGCTCCCCAAACTCACGCTGTCTCTCCCATCCACCAAGGACCCATGTCCTGGGACCCACCCACCTGCTGCCCCACCATGAAGACAGGCGCCCCTCGTCCTGTGCCCGGTATCCAGTTGTGTACCGGGACCGGCCACTCCAGGGGGCTCCCTTTGCCCAAGCCTCAGTGGGCTTTCACCGTCTTCTCTGGTGAGTTATGCTGACGGTCTCTCCATGTCTTGGTCACAGCTTCTTCATCCTTTCTCTCCATGTACCGGGGCATTTCTCTGTTTCTTAGTAATTTATATGTTAAAGGAATTAATGTTTTTTTTACCATGTGAGCTACAAATATTCATTTTCTGTTTGCCACTTCTCTTTTGAATTTTCTTAAGATGATCTTTCTACTTTTTGTCTTAATGAAATAAAATTCATCTAAGTCTTACAAGAGTTTTAACTAAAGAAAGTAATTAATCCTCAAGTTCATATGGAAAAAATAAGCAACCAAGAAAAAGGAGGAAAAATATGTTAAAGAAGAACAGTGAGGGGACAAGCTCTGCCAGAAGCTCTGTTATGAAGCCCCAATGATTGCAGGTGCAAATGTACATGGAAAAATCGATGTGACAAAGTAGAAAACCCAGAAATCAACCAAATACGCTGTATACAATGATTAAATAATGATAAAGACAACACCTCGAATCACTGTGATAAAGCTCTATCGTACAGTAGATAGTGGTATTTGGGAAAAACAAAAAACAATAAAGACTCATCCACGGATTCATGTTACGTAAGGATAAACTCCAAATTTATCGACATTTTAAAATGCCAAAAATCAAACCATAAAAGACCCAGGAATTGTTGGAGAATTACTCATCAAATCAATAGTGTGAAAGGCCCCCAAATGAAAATTTTTCTATAGCTTTAAGTGACCAGAAATTATGGCATAAGCACATTGTAAAAAAAGGATAAACAGACAAATATTGACGGAGGAGAGGCATTCCGGCTACAAATAGCCAATTCTTCTGCTGGCATTTCGGTAGTTCGATTGATTCCCTTTCTAGCTTTTACAGATTCCACTGTTGGATGGTAATTATCCTGAGACAGGATCTTAAAAGAGTTGGACATATGAACTTTTTAAAGCATTTTATTACATCACCGAATAGCTTTCTAAAAGCGCTCCCCAAGTGCAGGGTCATCGGGCACACGCAGCAGGGGGGTCCCTGCCGTCCCTGCAGCTGGGCAGCAGCTGGGGCACCGGAAGGACGGCCCCCCAAGGCTGTGTCTGAGTTCACCTGAGTACTAGGGGGTTTTCCCCTTTTGTTCCCTTTTCCTGTTTTGCATATTTTCTGTCCATGTTCTCAGCCAGCCTTTCTGGTGTCATACTCTTTTTGTGTATAATCTTAATGATATCATTAGGATTTGGCAACGTCTCTCCTGACTTTGTTATAATCATCTTTCTATCTGCTATTGTGACTAAAGGTCTTAATTTAAAAGTTATACAGCTATTATTCTATATTTTATTCCAGAGCTTTTATTTTATATGAAATATTTGACCTACCTCTATCTTATGTTGGTCTAGGATGTGAAGTAAGACCCTAATGCTTTTTAAGTATATTTACAAGATGATTTATTGACTAATCTACAACATTTCATGAAAACCACCACCTTCATGACAAAAGTCATGAAATAGTATTCACGTGCACACAGGTGGGGCGGGCAAGAGCAGGTTTACAGCTGTGAGCATGTGAAACAGAGTTTACCCTTGCATTATTTTCCATGCAAACAACTGTGAGCCTACCTGTGCCCACCCCTGTGCATTAAAGAACCTGTGACAAAACACAGGCAGATGCCAGATCTTCCGGCCAGGGCCCTGCAGCTGCCTGCTTTGACAGGCACCACCGCAAGGGAGGGGCCCTGTTGCTCACGCTGAGCCACAGAGGGCGCCCTGGGAGCCCAGCAGCAGGTTGCCCAGTCCAGCCACTGCTGCTTCTGGGGCTTGGGAGGGAAGAATCATTTTGACATGTCTAGTGGTTGAAAAACTAAACAGGTAATACTTTGTATGAAAACACGTTTTTAAACATGAAATAGGTAAAATCATATCCTAGATCAGCAGTAGCAGCTGGACATTTGTGACCTATTTTGATGACAAGGAACACTTTGAACCAGGAGCTGCAAAATGTTCTCCCATAAAGAAGATTAGTCTTCTCATCAGCAGACTTGTGTTACCAAAAAAAAAAAAAAATCTCACCCCGGCTGGTGTGGCTCAGTGGATTGAGCGCGGGCTGCGAACCAAAGGGTCGCCGGTTCGATTCCCAGTCAGGGCACACGCCTGGGTTGCAGATCAGGTCCCCAGTGGGGGCCATGTGAGAGGTACCCATACATTGATGTTTCTCTCCTTCTCTTTCTCCCTCTCTTCCCCTCTCTCTAAAAATAAATAAGTAAAATCTTAAAAAAAAATCTCAATGATGTTTCAGTTTTCATCAAAAAAAAAAAAAAATGCTGAGGTTTAAGCCCAATACATGTCCTATCTAGTCCTTTAAGGAAAAATACTGCCAACCTCTCATCTCTTGAAGTATTCTTCAAGATGCATTTTAAATGCTGGTTCCACATGAAACCACGTGACACAGCCCCTCCCATAGCTGAAATCTTGGCAGGGCCACCTCCATTGCTGGGCACTTGGGTAGCCTGGACTTCTGCTGGCTCAGGGACACCCTCCTGGGGCAGCCAGGCAGCTTCTGCACTTCAGTCCACACACAACACTCAGTGCCCCAAGGAGCAGGGACAGAACTGCCCCGTGTCTGGTGACATGGCAAGGGAGGACACAGCAGCCACATTATGTTTAAGATGCCACCGAGGTTGCTATCAGGGACCTGAGCTGCCTCTGCAGAGAGAAGCGCGTGGCCAGCCTCCCTCTCCGCCTCCCTTCAGGGTTGCTGGTCCTCCCCAGGGCGCTCCCTTCTCTGCAGCCTCAGGCCTGTGGCTTTAAGTGCCATTTATGACTGATGATTTTCCAAGTTTCACCTACTCTTTAACCTTCCTCTAAATTCCAGACCCCCAACATCAGTGACCTGCTCAGCCCAAGTACCAGGTGAGCGTTTCCCACTACACACAAGGAAATGTGATGGGTGCTGCCCCGCCTGCTCCCCAGCCTCCCCCCAGGCAGGTCCCGCCCGTGGGAGCGCATGCTGTACCCTGGGCTGACTGGGGCGCCAGTTTCTCACGCCTTCGAGCATGTGAGCACACGGACTGCTTTACTAACTGTGACGTCGCCAGCACAAGCCATAATACAGTCGCTGAGCAACAAGTATTTGTTAAATGGGTAAAGTACTTGTGTGGCTTTTGGCAATTAAAGGTCAAACCCCTGTGAGAACTAGAAAAGGTCCGTTTACTGAGGAAAACCGACAGATCTACAAGCGAGCGCGCTGGCAGCAGAGCGTCCCTGCCTCTCCATCTGTGGCGTTTCCCAGACCTTGAGAGAAAGGAGGGTCGGAGGGAAGCAAGCTACAGGTGCTGGTGTCCTGCCCTAAGACAGTCCCTTCCAGGCCCACCCTGGAAAGGGAGGACAAGACAAAGCAAACGTGCAGAGCAGGGCCAACCAAACGGTGTGGGTCCAGTCAAGACAAGATAAAGCATGCAACACAAGATGGCACCACTCAGTGTCAACCGAGACAGCTGACCAATGGTCAGCCACGGCACTGGGCACTTTGGTTCAAGAAGGCAGCTGCCTAAGTCACACCAGGGGTCCTGCCATAGGCCTGCCAGGGCGGCACACCCAAGATAATGGCACACAGACGTGCCTGCAGCGAGGGCACGCCTACTGATCCAGCGCTGGGGGCTCTTGGCCCTGAGCCACGGAATTTCCCAGCTCAATTGGGTGCCAAGAATTTGGGTAGAATGGAGGTGGACTTCAGAGCAACCACCCAGACCAGACCTCCACGCACCAAGGGGCTGCCCCACGCTGTGCCGATCCCCAGATAGCCGTGTTGCCGGAGACCCAGTCCCGCTGGACCGAGGACGTCATTCGTGCCACTGCTGACCTGGCTCTGGAGACGCTGCCTCGTAAGACACTGGAGGCCCCTGCCCACCACGCTGTCCCCTAGACCCGCAGACCACGACTCTGGGACTCGGGTGCCTGTCCCCGGATTCGCTCATGTGATGTTATTACTGATTGTTTCTGAGTGATTAGTACTGCTATTAGGTTAGTGTGGATCTGGACTAAACCTGCATTAATAAAATCTGACTGAACAGCACAGTCACCTGTGTTGTCCCCGTTACTTCTTGGTGCCAGTGTCACCTGTAGGACTGGAGGTCGTACAGGTAGCTCACTGCTTTCGGTTCCTGAGGTCCAGATTGGACGACTCCAGTGAAACTGAAGCCTGACTTATAGGAAAGACTATGTCACGAAACACATGCTCGAGACTGCGATACCTGACAGGACGCCAGCAGGCAGAGTGGTCCGAACGCCCTCAGGCAGCCCAGCAGCTGAGATGAGGGCTGCTCACCCTCCGAATCCCTCCAGCCGCAAGGCCCAGGGCGGCCACAGCAGTGCTTGCAGGGAACTGTGCTGTGCTGCATCAAGCTGCAAGAGCAGACCTTGTGAGTGCAGCGGGGACTGGCAGCGCCCTCAGGGTCAACGGTGACTGAAGACCGAAAGCAAATCTGAGTGGGCAGCGAGCAGACCCGAGTCTTTCCTCAGCTGTACCTGAAACACGACTGCTTCCAGGGAGGGGGCGAGGCCCACACCCCACTGCTAACAGGGGCTCACAGCCCGGTATTTATACTTCTGGCACTCCGGCTTCGTGATTTGAGACTCTTTCCTGTGCATCTGTCTTTTCTTCCCATTTCCTTTGTATTATCCCCCTTTCCACCCCTAAGCTACAATCCTGACAGGCCAGAAGACTTCACTCATCTCTGTGCCCCACAGTGCCTGTTCGTGCACCTAGACGCTCAGCACTTCCCATTGGACTGAGTTAGTGACCAGTGAGACCTGTGCCTTCCGCTGAGCATCTGTCTTTTCTTTCAGAGTCAGCACCAGTCTGTCTCTATCTACGACGCTGCCCCTCGAGTGAAGCAGGTGACCCCAGCGTTCCTCCAGGGGTACCAGGACTTAGTAACCGCAGCTGGTCCACGGTCAGCAAGCACCTGGCCAAGGGCTGGTGGGCGCACTGCCAGGACGGCCGTTTTCCAGGCACTTGCTGCAAGATTTTGTCGCCCCAAGGGGGAGGCTGAGGAAAACGCCGTGCAGGGGAGCTGTGGGCAAGAGTCGAAGAGAGAAGACCTGGGCTCTGCTGGCCCAGCTGAAGCCACAGCAGCTCTGAACCGGTCCCGTGGGCCAGTGACAGCCTTTTCTGTCACACCAATTTGGACCAGAGTTTCTGTCATATGCAACTAAAGCACAGTGCACAGTATGTGCACCTCACCATCCCCCCCAAAGACATTCTCTGTGATCTGCACAGCCAAGCAGAATTACACACCAAACAGGCAGCTTCCACTGCGGAGAGGTGCTGTTTCGAACACCCTGCTGTGAACACCCTGCTGCGGGGAAGGCCCTGCCTCTGCTTTGAACCCCTGGGGATTCAGGTGCAGCCAGGAAGCCTGTGGGCCTCAGAGCTCCATCGGCAGCCAGAGCAGATCCTGCCTCGGCACCAACCATCCCATGTTGCTGCAGACGGGCGTTGGCAAGGCTGGTCACGGCGAGCATACCACTCACTGTGTTCAGCTGCACCACGGAAGAGCCTGGCTAACTTGTTTGAATAGTACAGATTCTAATAAATTTCTGATAAAATCATACTGCCTGGTCATAGTTACATACAGTGACTTTCTGTCAGAGCCCACAACTAGCAACGTAGACCTAAGCCGCAATCCCTGTTCTCAGCACCCAATCAGGCCATGCCCTTTGTCCCCCTACTGCCCACAAAGCACAGAGCATGCTGGATCGGACTTGGCCGAGGTTATGAAGGCTGAGGTCATGACTGAAGAAGCCCCTTACACTCTAAATCATGCTAGGCGTCTGAGCAATCCTAAAAGTCCTAAGTCTCCTGAATTCCAAAGCAAATTCTCTATGAACACTCGAGTCTCCTCCTAGCAGGAGGAGAGCTGCCAAACCTCAAGCTAAGAAACTTAAGAGGTGAAGTTTTTTTTAAAAAGTAATTAAAATATTTGGAAAATTTCATACTAAGGTTATTTTTTTTTAATTAAGAGAAGTTTATAAAATACTGGGGGAAAAAACTTCTACTTTGGAAACCTCTAAAGCTGCAAATGGGCTTAGGATGTGGAAATGATTCATATACTGGTCACAGATAGTAAACTCAGGCGGGGGCCCTGGGGGCAAACAGGCACATTAGAACCCTACTTAAGGTAAATCACTGTGGGGGCGAGAAAACTGAATGGGCCCCAATCTGCCTTCCACCACTGCTCTGGGACAAAGGCAAGGGGAGTGCAGGGCTCCCAGACCTTCTTCCATCGACAGGCACCATTATTTTTCTCAGTGGGCTCTGTCATGAGAGGGGCACCTCTAAGAAAAGGCTAGAAGTTTAGGAACAGCTTTCCAAATTTCCGTTAATAGTTGTTAATCAAATTATTAAACCTTGTAATTTATATGAAATAGAGGTTACCTCACTAGATAAAATCCCAACTAAAACCAAAAGAACTAAAATGGTACTAAGAATTATTTAGAATGAGTTAAATCTTAGCCAAAACAAAAGAATCTTCACCTATGTAATCTTTAAAATAGCTTTTAAAAGTCGTCTTTAGCTCAGAACTTTTACTAGAACATCAGCTACTAACCCCACTGCCTGGTAACTATGGCCATTGTTTGTGAAACTAATTCTTATCTTTCAGCCTCGGGTTAATACTTCCTTTGATTGAAGAGACAAAGTTGTCAGTTCTAGAAATCAAAACCGGTCTCTCTGGTCAGATCATTAACTTTCCTAATCCAAATTCCTAACTCAAACTTTAAACAGAACTGACCGTTCGCACACAAACATCGTGTGGCCAGGGCTGCTTTCCCCACTCCCAAGTGCAGACAGGGACAGAGAGAGTCGGGAGTGATAAGAAACAGAGCTTCCAGCGAAAGGAAACCTTGCCCCTTCCCCAACCCAAGCTCATGTGACCCTGGCTGGGAGCGGGAGCTCAAGTCCCACGGTCACATCAGCGGCTCTTCCCAAAGAAAACAAAAAGCTCCTGTCCTGTCGTGACACAGCTGCGAGTAAGACAAGGTGTGGGGGGACTTCGGTGACCACCATAAACCAGCCTGGCACAGGGTCCTCGCTCTTTCCGATCTGTATCAACTTTCTTTCCTTTGGAAACACCCCCCTTTATTTCTAAAGAGTGAGAAATCTCCTGAGAACAATGATTTCCTAAATGGGATAAAAGCATCGAATTGACCTTGATGAGCAAAGATCTTTCAAATTATTTTTTCAATCTCACAAAAGATCAGGGGTAGTATTTACACATTCTACAGAAATTTTGTTTAAATAGGACATTAGTAAACCAAATAATGAATCCTCCCGAAACGTGATGAACAGGGTGAAGCTCTCACTTGTTCTGATAACTGTAACCTCCCACCCAGTCCGGCGCAGGCGTCCCCAGAGCACACAGGGCCTGACGCCTCCGGGGAGTCCGGCGGGGCATTTCCTGACTACCATGCCCACAAACAGTGGCGAGGACAACTCCTGGGCCCCTCGGATGTCATCTGTGTCCTTCTTTCCAACCCCGGCAGCAGCGGTGGCGACCCCGAAGTACTGGTGGAAATGGGGTGGGAGCGGCCGGTTTCCATCCAATAGGGTGAGGCACCAGTAGAGCAGTTTCTACCTGTTCCAACAAGGGAGAGCCCCCGCCTCCTCCGCAGGGGCCCGCGCCCGCTCTGCCGCTCTCAGGCCTCAGACTGGCTCAGTGCAGGGCCTCGCTGCACTTCGGGGACCCCCACCACGCACGTCACCCCACCTTTCTGCCCCCACGACTCAAGCACACGCCAAAACCAACCCCCCACGCAAACGGGAACGCAAAAGACACTAATCCGTGGCCTTTCACATATTAGCTACTTAGCAATAACAAAAATTGCGATCATTAAAATGAAAACTTTAGGAAGGACTATCCTGTGAATCGGAACACCCGGGATGAGACCCGAATCGAAGCCGCCGCGGTGCGGCGCCCCGAGGCGACATCGCCCCTAACTTGTGACAGTTCGCGGTCGACCCAGCGTCAAGGGATGCGCCACGCGGAAAGCCCAGGGCGCGTCGTCTCTCTCACCACCGACCCTCTCCAGCAAGACTTTTCTGAAGGGGAAGGAGGAGGTCGCGACTGCAGGACAGGCTCGACGGCCTGGCCGACGCCCGTACTCACTTGTGCCCCCAGCCCGGCCCGCTCCGGCGCCCCTCGAGCCGCGGACGCCCAGCCAGGAAGAGGAAGAGCGCGCTCCTCCCGGCTCCGCCTCCCAGTGCAGGGACTGCCCCGCGGCGCGCACCTGAGACAGGTAACGTGGGGCAGGAGGAGCTCGACCCCGGGGTGGCCGCTGGGGAAAGCCTGTGCTCGACTTCGTCCCTAGGTGGCCTCTAGAGCATCCCGCGTTTTTAGAATTGAGACCGCCCAGGCTGACAGTCCCGGCCGCCGAGCGGACGGTTGTGCGCGTCGGTTCCGATCGGGGTCCCGGGGGCGGAGCGGGGTCTCGGGCCCGGGAGGGGCCCGTAGTCGTGTGCGGACCCCGCTCGACCCTGATCCTCGGCCTCAAGTTCCGGCCGCGAGGCCGAGGTGTTGGGGGGGCGTCCACTGGACCCGCTCAGGACCCCGCCCCTCCGGTGAGGCTTCGCAGCACCCGCAGTGCCACCTTTGGCCTCGGGGGGTCGCTCCTCAGCCCGGACCTAAGCCCGCCCCACTCCAAAGCCGCTCCCCACCCCTCACCCGCCCTCCAGGTGACTCGCGACACCGCCTCCACCGCCCAAACTCCAGAGCGTCCCCCGCCCTCCAGGTGATTCACTACCCCGCCTCCCCTCCGGGTCCCGAGTCCCTCCCTGCCTCCCTACCCCCACGCGCCGCCGGCTCCGCCCTCACTCCTCCCCTTCCCCGGGCCTCACCCCCTCCCTCCAAGCGACTCGGCCCCGCCTCCGGTGCGTCGCTTTTGCCTGACTGCGCAAGCGCGAGACCTGTAGGCTTGCCCCGGGCTGGCTCTAAAGTCGGACTGCGCAGGCGCGCAGGACTGGACCCTTGGAGTGCGCATGCGCTGCTCCCCGAACGTTCGGACGCGGGCAGTGGGCGCCTGCGTGTTTTCGCGGGAAGATGGCAGAGCAGGTGCCGAAGTCGGTGCTCTTCGTTTGTCTAGGTGAGACGCGCTGATCTAGCTCCGCTCAGACTTTCCTGGGGGTTGGGGTGGGCCGGTGCGCCCCGGGATATGCCTCTGGCCGGGGACGCGGACCCCGAGGGTGAGCAGGGGTTCCCAGGCTCCCTCTCTGCGCCGCGCCGGGACCCGGTCCGCTCTGCGCGGCGGACCCTTCTCCGGGCCCCCTCCCCTGCTCACAACTTCGGGCCAGGGCCCTTTCCAGTGCAGCTGCTGGGATTCCTCCAGCCCTGGGTTGGGGAGACCTGAAGCTGCCGAGAGGCCTCCTGCGCCCTCGGCCTCCTGCGCCCTCGGCCTGCTGACAGCTTTGCCGGAGGGTTGCGGTGCCCCCGCGCTTACCTGAATCTGAGCTAAAGGCAGGTGGGCCGCGAGGTTTTGGATTTTTTGGTTGTAAAAGCCAAGCCAGAAGATCTGATTCTCCAGATCTCTGCGTAAGCAGCCTTCGCCAGTACCTGAGCGCTGGAAGGCAGCTGAAGTGACTTTTCTCACTGCTCATGGATGTACCGTTCTCAGTGCGCAGGGGAGTTACTTCCTTGTGCCCCTCGGGTGCCCTGGGCCAGGATTCTGCGGGCTTCCCGTAAAAGGCCAGAGAACAAGCATTTTGTGCTTTGCAGGCCCTAACACATAAAGAGTTAAGTTTGGTTGTTCCAGCAGAACTTTATGGACACCGGGATTTGAATTCTGTACAATTTTCTCATGTTGCAAGGTGTTACTCTACTTTTAAGGGTTTGTGTTTTGGGGGATTTTTTTTTTGAACTATTTAAAAATGTGAAAATTATTCTTACTTCCGTGGGCTGTACACAGAGATGGTGGCCCCCCCGGGCCATGATCTTGGACCCCTGTCTCAGGGCCCAAGAAGAGGCTGGAGACGCCTGGGGAGGATTCTGGCAGCTGCTGTGTTGAGATTAGATTAGACAAGCGGGGCGGGGGCTGCAGATGACTCGGAGAAGGAGCAAGGGGCCACAGCAAGTGGGGGTTGAGCATTCTGGGGGGCAAGGGGACCCAGATGCCAGCACCTGGTCCCTGCAGGACAGTGGGAGGTCTGCGATCCTTCAGAATGTTTGTGGACCTTTTTCAGACTGAGTTATAATGTGTCCAGTGTTTTCCACTGGCCTGTACTCTTTACTTTCTCAGGATCATAAGTGTTTATGTTTTTGTGAGGTAGTCGTGCCACAGCCGGCCCGGTTGGACAGACACAGCCCCTGCCCTTGGAGAATTTAATTTTTTTCTGAGTCTCCGTCCTTGAAATGGAAGCGTGGAACAAGCCCATATTATGCTGTCTAATTTGGAAAAACAAAGTTGAGACTTTACAGATTGAAATGTTTTTCTAAAGTAATCTGATGATGACGTTTTAAGTTTCACAGCTTCTCTGTACCAGTAGCACCTGGCATGCTATGTTTCTCTGACGGCACTTGAACTTGGGGATGTGCTTGCTTGCACTCAAGAGGGAAGGTTAGAACAAACATTCCTTATCTGTTGATCTTTAGGCAGTAGGCCTTCTGATCTTTATGGCAGTCTTTTTTTTTTTCTATCTACACTTATATACATATCTTCTTGCTGTAAATATAACTATATGCAGAAAATGTGGCTAGATTTGCCTTAACTTTAAGGCAGTAAAATCGTCCAACCTTTTATCTTGTGGGAAAACTAAGCTGTTATTTTACGGTTAATCATACATATTTGTAAAGGGGTCTTTTTATTATATCTTTAGATGCTGAGATATTAGGCATCTATTATCCTAGAGTTCCAAAAGAATAACTGTTGTCTTAATTTGGAAGAATGGTTGCTGTTAAGAGGGTTTCCAGGGAACATGGTGATAAGTAAAATGATGACACCATCATAGGAAGCATTTCGATAATTAAAATAGTGTGGATCATGATACTGTTTTAAAAACTGATAAAAATTTAGGATGTGAAAAGGAAAAACTTCACAGCACAATCTTCTCGAGGGCATTTGAGGTTCATTCCTGTCTATTTTCTTGTCTTTATTGTAACTAACTCTGTATCTCCCATAAGTACATTGCTAGGCACATGGTAGGGATAATTTGATAGATTTTATGTCTTTTATCTTTTTCTCCTGTGCAGTAAGGAACTGGACCCCAACTGGTGAAAGGTCTGGCTGTGGTCCTGGCTCCAGGAGGAGAGTTTTGTTCTTCAGGGAGGGCCCCGCCCTGAGTGGGCCCAGGTGCCACCCAGCCCTGGGCCCTGGAGGTGGAGTACAGGCCAGGCTCCTCATCCAGCCAGTTGTGCCCACTTAGGGAGACCCAGGCCCCCCAGCTTCAGGGCCCTTGGGAGCATCTGGGGCTCAGTGTTGTCACTCTTGGGTCCCAGGAGTGGGGTACGTCCCTGAGCACTGGAGCGCGCTTTGTCGCGGCTCTTCCAGCTCTCCTGTCTGCTCTCCCACCCTGGCTGGCTCTGCATTGTGTCCTTTTGTTACAATAAAACTACAGTCTCAGGTACAGCATTCTCCTGATGCTGTGAGTCCTTCTAGAGGATAATTGAACCTGTGGGACTCATGAACTTGTAGCTAGATGGTGTGAGGTGAGGGTGGTCCTGGCGGTCCTTGGGTAGCAGCCTGGAGGTCATAGCTGGGACTCGGGCGACTCCTGGGCCCACAGCACTTGAGCCAAGACTTCACGCAGATTGGGCAGGAGGCTTGTGTTGACTCCTCTTATGCCTGAGTACGTTGGTGTGTATTTTATGAAATAGTAGTAATTCTTGTTACATGCAACATACTTGAAAATACATTGCTTTTAACTCTTGCATTTCATTTTAGAATTGGGTGGTTATGGCTCTGGCCAGCGTGGCCTAGTTGGTTGCAGTGTCCTGCAACGGAAGGGCTGCATATTCAGTCCCTGGTCAGGCGGTGGTGTGTGGGAGGCAACCGGCTGATGCTTCTCTTTCCCATCTGTTTCTCTTTCCCTTCGTCTCTCTAAAAGCAATGAAAGAAGTGTCCTCAGGTGAGGATTAAAAAGAAATGGTTGGTTACAGCCTGCTTTGTTGATTTCATGGCCCGCATTGGGGTCATTGACAGCGACCTGGAAACAGTGACTTGGTGGTAATCTTTGTCA
This sequence comes from Micronycteris hirsuta, assembly GCA_004026765.1. Classification (NCBI taxonomy): domain Eukaryota; kingdom Metazoa; phylum Chordata; class Mammalia; order Chiroptera; family Phyllostomidae; genus Micronycteris; species Micronycteris hirsuta. The sequence goes on along the minus strand of PVJI01000943.1, from coordinate 98,241 downwards.
TGTGTACTCTGAGTGCTGGGACAGTAGGTGTCAGATCATTGGCTGTGGGTGTGGCCTGCTGCCCCTCACAGGTCCCTCCACGAGAGGCGGCAGCATCCACATGGATGCTGTCCTTGGGGATGTGCTGTGCGCGCACCCCATGTGTGAAGTGGCCTGGGGACCACCCTGTGCCAGCACTCAGCACCTGCCCTGCCTCAAAGCTGATGCGCACCCTCTGCTCTCCCCTCTGTCTTCAAGGTAACATCTGTCGGTCACCCATCGCAGAAGCAGTTTTCAGAAAACTGGTCACTGATCAAAATGTCTCCGATAAGGTAAGTGCCGTTCACTATTGTAAAGGGGCCCATCTGAACACCTTTGGGTCAGGAAATTGTGAAAAAATGTTTTTTTTCTCCTGCAGTGGAGGATAGACAGTGCAGCAACTTCCACGTATGAAATAGGAAACCCTCCTGATTACCGAGGGCAGAACTGCATGAAGAAGCATGGTGTCCCCATGAGTCACATTGCCCGGCAGGTACCGTACTTGAACTTGAAGGTGCACACGTGTGTTTTGTGTTACAGTGGGTGATTGACAGTGGTGCTGTTTCTGACTGGAACGTGGGCCGGTCACCAGATCCAAGAGCTGTGAGCTGCCTAGGAAATCATGGCACTGAGACAGCCCACAGAGCCAGACAGGTAGAACACACCTTGTTTAATTTCTGTGATGTTGAGTCCATGACGTGAGAGGTTCCGAGAGGCTCACTGAACAGACTTTGCTATTCCGTGTGTGTTTGCTCACGGTCAGCTTAATGGCCACAGCATGCCCAGCCTGTTTCACTTCTGCTTCCCCAGACTGTTGGGGTCTTGGCATCGACTTGCATGATTTGTCATAGAGAGAGCCCTGGGCGGGCGCGGGACTCCCTGAGCTGCAGGCTCTTCCTCGTTTCTGTCTGGCTTTTAGATGCCTGAGCCACTGTGGCCACGCTGCGTGTGGTACAGTGTGTTGCTGGGGTAAAGCCCTGCGATGCCTGCCAGGCAGTTTCCGTCTGAGGGCCGCTGTTCTTGTGGGCACACAGCCTGCGGATGGCTCTGGGACTTCGGGCCCCGTGGGGCCTTTGGTGGTGAGGACGGAGGGCTGTGTCTGCCCCTCCAGGGAGGCGCGTGGCTGCTGCTTGCCTGACATAACGCCAGTGCGACGCAGGGACTGGGTTTCTAACTGTAACTGATACCAGTCACCACCTGGGGTTGGTGGGCACTGCACTGGACCGCGGGGGCCTAGACACAGTACACGGTAATCAGTGTGGATGGCGCCGTGAGAGCCGTGACTCAGTGTCAGGGCTCGAGTCAGGCGGTCCTCTTTGCTGCACCAAGTCTCGTGCAGCTTCTCAGAGAGCCCTGCCAGCATCGCAGTTTCCGTTTTTACCCTCTCCATCACTCCTCGGGGAAGGCAGTAGTTGGCAAACCCACTTTGCGGATCAAGAAACCAAGTTCTGGAGAGAAAATACAGGACTTACCAAAAGTCACCCAGCATCAAGTGGTAGAACTGGGGTGTGATCATCGCTTTGTTTTAATGAAAACTTCAGAGTTTGAGCCAGAAACTTCACACAACAAAACTGTCTGAGGAACACTTCTGATACATTAATGACGTCTCAGAAATCAGTGAGACATTATTTTGGCTTCAACAACTTCGCTCTGAGATCCGTGAACTTCCCGTTTCTGGCTGTGTCATCAGCTGTGTGTCAGCAGTTACTGTTTAAGTTAAGTCCCTTTAAGGACCCGGCCTTTCCTCAGTGGGATTTTCCTTGGACACAGATTGAACATTTTATCATTTGTCTTTCGTAATCCCGTTGAGCTTTTGCACACCTTACCAGTTCCTCCTTTGTATTTTTCAAAGAGTATAGATGTAGCAATATTTCGAGGAGTTCTTCAGAAGTATGAGAACTCATACTTTCATATTTCCTATTTTTCACCAAGCTCTGATGGTTTATCATTTACTGTTATATGCTAAAAGTGGATACAAAGAAAGAATTTTAAATATACATGCCATAAAAACATCAAAGCTAGAAACTGTTTTTTTAGGAACACTGGTAATTACCAGTTTTAGAAGTAGTATTTCCACATAGTCTTGTTTTTTGCCTTTTTCCTTTCCTGTTGCTTTTAAGAATGATTTCTCAGTTTTTTTAAACTTCAAAGTACTACTAAGATCTGTTTTAGAAAGCAGTGTCACGCCAGATCTTTAATTTTAGAACCTTGCTAATGTTTGCAGGTTTTCTCTTTCGTCTTTGCCACAGTTTGTGCACCACGATAACTGTTGTATTCTGTTTCTCAAAATGTTCATTTTCCCAGGACCCTCAGCTTGGGTTTAATAAACAAAACGCACGTCAGGTGCCGTTTGCTCTGTGGCGAGCGTGGTGGGTGTTCTTGAGTGACTGCGATTGCGCATCTGGGCGTTCTGGGGAGGTGTTTACTTGACTCCACATTCTTTCCTCTCTTCAGTAAACTCCCCTGACAGGCGCACAGAGAGTCAGCGTGAGCTCAGGACATTTTACAGCGTGGCCAGTGCTCAAGGCCCCCTCTCCTCCAGAGGCCGCCGGGGAGGCTGTCCTGTCCCTCTGCCTCTCCTGCCCCTCCTTCTCAGCGGCACCCTGTGGCAGGTCCCTCCTTTTGGGGCTGTGCCTCGGTCCCTGCTCCCGCCTCCAGCTTGGGACTCTGCCACTGTGAACATCTGTGTTCCTGTCTTCTGGGAACCTTGTGTGCGGCTCTGTTGGGCACACGCTCGGCATCACACGTTGTGTGACGGTTGGATGCACACCTGATGAGATTTTTATGGGATTGTTTTTTGATGTTGAGCTGTATGAGTTCTTTCTATACTACTTTTGGATATTAACCTCATTGGATCAATCCTTTACAAATATCATCTCATTCAGAAGGTTGCTTTTTTGTTTTGTTGATGGTTTCCTTTGTGGTGCAAAAGCTTTTTAATTTGAGGTAGTCCCACTTGTTTACTTTCCCTTTCATTGTCTCTGTCCTGGGAGAAAGATCCAGAAAAATACTGCTGAGACCGCTGTCAAGAGTTCACTGCCTCTGCTTTCTTCTAGGACTTCTGTGGCTTCGACTACTTTATATTTGAGTCTTTAATCCATTTTGAGTCTGTTCTCGTGTGTGGAACAAGAAGGTGGTCTGTTGTCACTGGTTTGCACGCGTCCATCTCCTGGTCTCCCAGCACCGTTTACTGATTGTCTATACCCCTCGCACGCGCCTGCCCACTCGGTCCAATGCCAACTGACCCTGTGAGCGAGGGTTCATTTCTGGGCTCTGCTCTGTTCCACTGATCTGTGTGTCTGTTTTCATGCCAGTGCCATGCTGTTTTGATTACTGTGGCCTTGCAGTGTAGTTGATACCAGGCAGCGCAATTCCGCCAGCTTTGTTCTTCCCCGAGATTGCTGTTGCTCTTTGGAATCCTATGTGTTCTGTGTTAATTTTAGAGTTATTCGTTCTAGGTCTGTGACAAATGCCACTGGTAGTTTGATAGGGGTTGAATGCATAGATTGATTTTAACAATGTCAGTTCTTCCAGTCCAGGGCACAGTGTGTGTTTTCCTGTGGTTGTGTCTTTGGTCTCCTTCAGCAGTGTCTTCATTTTTTCCAAGTGCAGGTCTTCACCCCTTGTTAAATGTATTCCTATGTATATGAATACATACACATATATATGTATATGTACACAAAAGCACATACTCTTGTATGCAGTTGTAAATGGGGTCGTTTTCTTCATTTGTCTTTCTGGTAGTTTGTTATTGATGTATAAAAGTACAACCAATTCTTGACTATTAATTTTGTATCCTGGTACTTCACTGAATTCATTTATCAGTTCTAGTCGTGTTTTGGTTGGAGTCTTTGGGGTTCTCTATGTACAGTGTCATGTCATCTGCAAATAATGAGTTTTACTTTTTCCCTTCCAGTTTGGATGCCTTTTATTTCTTCTTGTCTGATAGCTGTGGCTAGGACTTCCAGTGCTGTGTTGAATATGAGAGGTGAAAGCAGACACCCCTGTCTTGTTCCTGATCTTAAGGGGAACGCTGGTAGTTTTTCCTGTTGAGTGTGAAGCGGGCTGTAGGTCTGTCATATGTGTTTCCCCTGTTCCCACTGTGCTGAGAGTTCTTACCATAAAGGGTGCTGGATTTCATCAGGTGGTTTTTCTGCATCCATTGGTGTGGTCGTATGATTTTATCCTTCATTTTGTTAATGTGGTGGTCCCCTTTACTGATTTGCAGATATTGTACCAACCTTGTGTCCCTTGAATGAATCCTGCTTGATTGCGGTGTGGGATCTTTTTAATGTATTGCTGGATTTGGTTTGCTAATATTTTGTTGAGGATTTTTGCATTTATATTCATCAGGGATGTTGGCCTATAATTTTCTTCTTTTGGCAATGTTTCTGTCTAGTTTTGGAATTAGGGTAATGCTGACCTTATTAAATGAGTTGACGGCCTTCCCTCCTCTTGACTTGTTCACAGTGATTTCAGAAGGATGGTTGCTAGTTCTTCTTGGGATGTTTGGTAAAGTTCACCTGTGAAGCCATCCAGTCCAGGGCGTTTGTGTGTTGGGTGCTTTTGATTAGTGCTTCGATTTCATTGCTAGTAATCTGTCTGTTTAGATTTTCTGCTTTTTCCTGATTGAGTTTCAGAAGATCGTATGTTTCTAGGAATTTATCCATTTCATCCAGATTGTCCAGTTTGTTTCCATGTAGTTGTTAGAGTCTGTTATTACTTCTCCTCTTTCATTTCTGATTTTATTTATTTGGGTCTTTGCTCTTTTATTATTCTTGATGAGTTTGGCTAAAGGTTTATCAATTTTGTTTATCTTTTCAAAGAACCAGCTCTTAGTTTTATTGATCTTTTCTATTATTTTTTTAGTCTAATTTCATTTATTCCTGCCCTGGTCCATATTCTTTTCTTCTACTCACATTGGCCTTTGTTCCTTCTAGCTCCTTTAGGAGTAGGGTGAGATTGTTTGTTTGAGATTCTTGTTACTTCCTGAGGGAGGTCTGTAAGGCTATGAATTTTCCTCTTAGGATTGCTTTCTCTGTGTCCCATAGATTTTGAGTCATTGCATTTTCATTTTCATTTGTGTGTGACATTTTAATGTGTTAACTGAATTACACATTGTTACTGAGAAATTGAAGACGAAGTGTCAACTTTGAGTCTACACATTACACTGTTCCATGTTTACTCCAGGGACTTTATGACATGAAATTTCTTTGCAATGCAATTTTAGGAACTAGGTTAACTCTCTTTTCATTTTAAAGTACCCTAATTTTAATTTTTGCGTAACAGATTCTAATACAGCCTTTTTTAAAAAAAATTTTTGTTTTATTATTTTGTACTGCTGTTTATCCTCTCGGCATGATTGGTGTAAATGCCAACACTGTTCAACCTCTCCCTCGATTGCAGGTGACTAAGGAGGACTTCGCCACGTTCGACTACATGCTGTGCATGGACGAGAGTAACCTGAGGTGAGGAGTCCCTGGACGGGCGTTTCTGTTCAGCTCTCATCAGTAGGTCAAGTAGTTCGCTGTGCAAGTGGCTTTTTTATTATCTTACAGTTTTAACAGCGTGATGGCCACAGTGCACAGAATTGGTGTATTTAGAACAGTGAGAAATGTGGAAAGTAACTTAGAACTGTCTGACGCGCACACGTACAGAGACGCACCGTGGGGAGGGGAAGTTCACTCAGCGTCAGTTTGAGGAGTAGCTGGTGGTGAGGCGCTTTTCTCTCAGGCAGGCTCATGTCTGCAGAGCGGTGGCTGAAATGATTCGTGGACACTGTGGTTTTATTGTCCCTCATCTTACCCCTCCTTTACCACTGCCCACCCCCCAGAAACTAAGGCTGACAGAAAACTTTTTACTCTATTTAAGTTGTTGATTGCCTTAATTGAGTAAAACAAAAACACCAGAACCAACCGACAGCCCAGGGTGTCCGATGAAAATGGCTGGTCGTGCTGTGACGTGGTGTCGGCTCTGGGTGCCGAGCGCACCGTCCGCGGGTTTGTGTGGTGAGCCGCCTTGCCCAGGGGGCCCGAGGCCCGGGGTCTTGGATGCAGTGGTGGGTGTGCTGCACTCTAGCTTAGGCTTTGGGAAGCAGAGTCCCGCACGGGCCTCACGCGCCCCACACTCCCCACCGGGCCTTATCACCTCGTGCGTAGTTGGCCGCAGGAGACACGCTGTCTTTGGGCAGCAGGGAGCGTGCCTGGTGGCTGCCGCAGTGGGGGTGCTGGTGAACTGTGACGGGGTGCTGTCACTGCTGCCTGCCCTGCGAAGTCACTGGTGTGGGCTCCATGTATGAGGATGCGATTACACCCAGTGAAGAAAGCATATGAGATCATGTGATCAAACCAAACACGAGTGAACACAGCATGTTTTACAGATTCAGAAGCAGACTCAGGTGAGGTGACTGGACAGGATGTAGGAAGGTATTCGGTTAAAGACCTGGCCCTGCCTGCTCGCCCCACGGCGACTGCGCTGCTCCCCGTGCTGAGAACGGGGCTGGTTGGCAGCGGGCGGGGGCAGGAGTCCTTGGCTGCGTCAGAACCGACTCACACGTGTCTTGCGTGGTTGACGACGAGAAGCCACTCCTGCTCTTAATGGCCTCTGTCGAGCGGACAGAAGTGCGCGCAGCAGCTTCGCCGACGTTCCCCTTAGTCGGGCACTTTATTAAAGTCGGCCGTCGTTTGCCTTCATCCTGCAGCTGAGAGTCGCGTTGTTCCCACTCTGCTCACTTGCACAGCAGCTTGTGTTGCTTCCAGCAATGTCCTGTTGGACAGCCCTGCGCGGCTGCCCTTCCGCGCGACGTCCCCGACAAGGTCACATTTGTCCAGTGCTGCCCTCGTGGAGCAGGCTGTCTGCCCGCTCTGTCTCTTCCCACTCGGGCCACTCAGCTGCCAACTGGCCTTCCTGCCTCAGCCCAGGTCACTTTGGGGAAGTGTTCTGTTAGACACCGGCGTGCCCCACACCAGCACCATCCTCGCATGTGTGTCACAGTGTGGCCGAGTGAAGGCTGGCCTTTCCTCCGGCAGCAGCGGGACAGTGAGGGGTGAAGGTGTCAAGAGCGGGCTGTCCGCCCAACCTGGGCTCAGGCTGAGGCACACGGGGACCTGACCCCTCGGGGGCTGAGAGCCCTCAGGACCTGGCCCACACGGCCTTCCCTGCTCCCTAGCGTCATCGTTATTTAAGCTCCGAAGCAGGATGTGTTTGATCGATCGTCTCAGCATGCATTCCACGGAGCATCCCTGACTGTGCTCTGACCTCCGGGCACACAGTCGGCATGAAAAGGCGGAGGGACAGGCTGCTGTTGGGGCTGGGGGACAGCTGCCGGAGGTGGGACGCGTCTGCTGCGTCCCGACGGGGGTGTTTCAGGAAACCCCACAGGGGCCCCTGTCTCACCTCCAACCCAGGGTCACAAAGCTAAGTTCGTATTTTAATTTTACAGAGATTTGACTAGAAAGAGTAATCAAGTTAAAAACAGCAAAGCTAAAATTGAACTGCTCGGGAGCTATGACCCTCAGAAGCAGCTCATTATCGAAGACCCTTACTACGTAAGTACCGTCTCTCGTCCATGTCCACACTCCCGCGTGGGGATAGCGTGAGGACCGCCCAAATTGTGTCCGGCCACGTGGGGCAACATGTGGAGGTCCTCAAGGGCGCGTCTGTCTGGCTGGTTTTGTCATTGTCCTTTCCTCCTTGCAGGGGAGCGAGTCCGACTTTGAGACTGTGTACCAGCAGTGCCTGAGGTGCTGCCAGGCCTTCCTGGAGAGGGCCCACTAGCCGGCCGGCCGCACCCCGCAGGGCTGCCCGTCTGTGGCTCGAGGCCAGTGCTGGCACTTCCATCCGCCCGCTGTTCCTTACCCAGAATAAGTCATTGTAGATGGAAATCAGTGGTGTGTTTGGCAAAAGAATAAATGAATGTTTTTGACTCAGTTTTGGGGCACGTGAAGTGTTCTTAGTCCAGCGGAATCTCCCGCTTTGGTCCATTTGCAGCCAAAATTGTAGACCAGCCACAGGGAACGTAATCCCGCTGAGGCCCCGGTGAGCGTGTCACACTTGCAGGTCACCCACCTCTTCCCTGAGTGTGTGGGTGCTGTGAGGACGGACGCTCTGTCCCTGACACTCAGCCCGGGCGAGTCGTGCTCATTCGCTCACTGGCTGTGCACACATGTGTTCAGGAAACAGAGATTTACGGGATGACGCTGAGCTCCCTCGTCTCTGCCTAGTGCCCTGCCCGGGGGAGGGCAGCTCGTTTGCTCCGTGAGAGCCACGATTTTGTCCAGAAAGGAGGACACTTGTGTGCTGCCTGACCTTGTGGTCGGTTTGAGGACGTGTCTGCTTTCAGATGCGTATATAGCCCAAATAATTAAACAGTTGGAAAAAGTTTTTATTTTGGAATGCTTGGATGTTGATAAGTATTATTGCATCACTGCTTAATTTATAGGCAAATATAGGTAATTTCTGTGTACTTTCAGATAACTAATCTAAAATTCATGTGGTTATATGTCAAAAAGATTTTTCAAAATAAACTGGGGAACTTACAGAAATACAAGATGTCAGTCTGCTGTCTGCCTGCTTTTTTATTGACAAGTGAAGAGGAATGAGAACAGGGTGCCTTGGTTACACCTCTCAGGGTGGTGTTACGTGCTTGTGTTTGTCTCCGGTGTTGGGAAGTGCAATGCCGGCGGCGACAGCAGGTCTATTTAAGAGAGAGGTCTGAGGCCCCACAGCACAGCCCTGCGGGTGAGGGCGCGCCCCGTCTTCACCCCATTCCAGAGCCCCTGTCTCCACCACAGAGCAGCCTCCACCCAGAGTTGGGTGCACCACCCAGCAGTAGGAAGTCGCGCAGAGGAGGGCGCCTGCTTCTCCTCGGGGTCGGGGACCTCCTCCCCACAGTGTCATGAGGCCCCCGGCTGGGGGGTGTTTAGTCCCAAACCTGCAGGCGCCTGGAGGGTGTGCAGGCACCAGTGGGACGGGGGTCTGGGCAGGAAGGACTTTGGGATTCCTCAACAGGCTAATAGAAAGTTCTTCTAGAACACACAGAAAACTTGGAAGGTTGAAGAGATTGAGAGTTTGGTAATATCCCTTAAAAGTAAAGACTGGAGAAAAAAGTTCAGTAATTAACCAGTTGGAACATAGGATTAAGTAAGAGCATTTCAAAAATTTTATTCCACCCTGATCTTTCAGTAACTTCTCACTAAGCTCAAAGTAGATAGATTCATTACTCTCTGCTGTTCTTTTATGTTCATAAGTGAACCCATATACATACAGTTTCATGCTTGCACATACATGTTAAATACGGGTCCTCAAATCCCAGGTCTCTGCTTTGTCACTATGGCTGTGCCCTGCAGGGGTCATGAACAGAAGAACTCGCCGAGTTCACTTGTCTTTTTAAATTGGACCCAGTCAGACCTGCTCACAATGTACCCACCTCTAAAAATGCGGAGCTGCCGAGCAGTTGTCAGGCTCAGCGTTCTCGTGGTTACAGTCGCGCGGGAAGGAAACAGGTGCAGACTTGGTGGAAATGTTCCCTCCTGAGTCAGGGTCTCAGGAAGTCACGTCACCACTGTGCATAACCTCTCCTTTAAGAAGGGACGGTGCACAGCTTTCCGCCGCGTTTGCTGATGCCTGTTCTGTTCCCGGCGTGCTGCCGGGTTGTCCTCACAGGTCTGTAATCTGTCGGTTCCCAGGGAGGGACTTGTTAAGACAGCAAAGTCACTTTAAGACTGTTGTAACAAACACTTTATTACTCATTTTATTTACAGTATGAACATATTGCACAGTATGCTGACACTAGGTACATTTATCACACAAACGATGGGTAAAAGTAGCCTCGATGTGCTCACAGTTTACACCTCACTGTCTCCACAGCCCGGCTGGAGTTTATCTTTTTAAAAAAATTTTCATGCACTTCCAACTAATACTCTGGAGTTTAATTGTAAAAGTAATAAAAATATTAAATCATACCATATGTGATATGAAAATAGAGTTTCAAATCTGCTTACATTTCTAAAGAAATATCTGTGATTTCACCCAATCAGGAGACCGAGAAGCCTCGGCTGTGTCACGGTGTCACACGGCACGCTGGCGCGTTCTCGTTTTCTGAAATACAGAGCAGCAGGCCCGCTGTCAGGTGCTCGGACGGACTGAGTATGCATCCGCAGACGGTGCCAATGACCTACGAAACGCCAGGAACTGTGGAATCTGCAAAAATAAATCTCTGTTCCTGGGACGTGTTCGTGAAGGCGGCCGGTTCTGAGTCCCTGTCGGTCTCCAAGGCACTTCGCAGGGCTTCCTCTGTGGGTTGCTCGTGGCTGTAAGGAAGCACACGGTCCGTCACTGTCCACACTGCGTGAGGCTACATGACGTAATCTCGCTGTAGACACATGGAACCCGCACGTAGTTTGTGTCCCCGAGAGTGGACAGTAACCTAGCTGTGCAGTGACTCCACGCCTGCCGCGCTAAAGGAATGGAGACCGTCGAAGTTCACTCCCTTAGGCCTGACACGTGCTGCCGACCCCTCGGCCGCTCAGTCTGCGAGGGTGTAGCGTGTGGCCGTCCGGGGCCAGAGCCCCCAGGCCTCTGCCTCAGTGTGAGCGGAGCCCGCAAGGCCAGTGATCGGAAACGAATGCTCCAGTGCCCCCGCGGTCCCACACCCACTGGTGCAACATGCGTTTCAGGAGGAAACGTCCGGTTCGTGCCTGAGCCAGGATTGCCCCTGAGGGTGTTCCCCAGGCCCCACGTGGGCCCCGCGGTGGGCCCTCTACCAGAGGGGCTCAGCTGCTGGACCTTAGGGAGGGGCCGGGCTCTGACCGCACGTCCCAAGGGAGTCCCTGCGCCCAGACCCTGACGGCTGGGCGTGCTCATGCGTGACCTTTGGGAAGACGGAGAGGAGCCTTGCCCCACAGCTCTGTGCTGCCACCTCCTGTGTGTGGATGGCAGGCAGGGTGCTGGGGCCAGCTCAGCCTGGAGCGGAGCCCCTGCCTCCCCACACTCATGGGCCCCCAACCCAGCCTGCAGGGACCAGCCAATTAACATTTGCTACTGCACTTTAAAACTTCTGGGACTAGAAAAAATTAATCTTTTAAAAGTGTGAAATTACAGTTAGCAGATGTAACTTTTAAATTTGACCCATTTCTTGGGCAAAATGAACAGTTAGGGCCGTGGGACGGGGACGCATGGACACTCACAGGCACCACCTCGACCCTTCCTCTGGACCATTTCATCTGGTCTGACCAGCTGGTGGGTTTGGAGCAATGGGCCAGGGCCGTCCCACGGCCACGTCCCCTACGCAGGCGGGCTTCTGCTGAATGTCCTGCTGCGTGGGCCCCTCCTGATGCAGCAGCAGCGACTCACTCAGCGCCGCCTCACACACGGGTGGGCCCTGCCGTGGGGAGAGCTGCTGCTCTTCTGGCTGCTCTTGGCCTGGCTGAGGGGACGGAGCCCCACCCCCCGGATTAGGGGCGGCAGAGGGCGCATCCCCTCTTGTAAGGAGAGTGGAAGCTGTTTTCTAAGGATCTGCAGGCAGTGATGCTTTAGAAATGCTTAAAAAATAGCAATAGCACTCTCATCTGCCTGGGCACATCACCGGGAGATGCACGGGACCCACGCAGCGCTTGAGAAGGGATTTTCTGTGCTGGGGGCGCAGAAGCTGGACAGCGCGGCCGCACATTCCCACTGCGGCATTAAAGACCGGGCTCTCCATCAGTCGCCCCGACTCGGCCGTGGAGAAGCCTCCTTGTCTGCCGGGCTTCTCACAGGGCCGCAGACCTGGGATCCCAACCCCAGACCCAGGCTGCACACTGAGCTTCCCATTCCAACCCTCCCTCAGCTGTGCACTCGCTCTGTGGCCTGCCCCGACCTTCTCGGTGCTGCGCCCGTGTTGCTCTCGGAGACAATGAGAGGAGCCGCTGGATCAGCACAGCACGTCCCTCCTCCTGAGTGTCCTGGACAGCCACCGAGGGCCAAAGCACATCTTCCTACTGGGGACACACCTGGCTGCGGGCCGTGCCTGGCTCACAGCTCACAGTGAGTGTGAAATGATGAAATCAGACCTGTGTGTCAGGAAAGAACTTCTGGTCCATTCACTGACTGGTAACTGCCACTACATATCAGCCCTCCAGGGGCCAAGTAAAAAGTTCAGTCCTTAAATTCTTAATGCGCATTTATAATGTTACCCTTAGAGGCTATGAAAAAATAACTTTGATGGGACTATTGAAAGAGAGGGGCCACTCTTAGCTATTTCTTATCAGCTCATTGGCATAATGACAGAATCCAGCTCGAATGTTTGCCAGAGACGTCCGCAAAACCTGCGCAGGCATGCCGGTCCTGTGCTCCTGCACAAGGGCTAGCGGACGGGTGTCACCCTCTTTTGTGCCTGTGTCACACGCTCAGATGTGTTTCAAATAAGCACATGCTGTGTGCTGTCACCATGTGGACAGCGATGAGTGGTGGCCGGGTGCTGTGCGGCCAGCACGGGCACCGGTCAGCCATGGCCAGTACTTGGGGATGTTGAGTGTCTGTCAGCCTTGCTTAGAGTAAGGCTGCCTTGCCGAGGCCCCATGAGTCTGTTCCCGCCCCCGAGGGGATTGCTGGCACGGTTGGGCTTACCTTATCCGTCCATGCACACTGGACTCACAGCCAGCCGGGTCAGGAGCCGGGCACACCTCTTGTAGTCTGCGGTGGGAATAAATCAGAGCCCATCAGCCACTGCGGTGGCTCCTCAGTCAACGGCACGCTTAAACAAGTTCCCCAGTGCTAAGCCATTTCATTTCTCTAAGTATTCTGAATTCCCGGGATGCTGTGTGGATACCGTCTGCCCTCTGCAGTCATGGGCCCTGAGTTGTTGATTTAGTGATTTATGGGACTTTGGGGCGTCCTGTGGCAGAAGTCAGACGAGGGGCCTAGGAGGCTGTGGGGGGGAGGGGCAGGTGCAGACTCCGCCATCTCTCTGGGGCTGGGGCTCAAGGAAATGATTTCGGTTTGCTTCCTTGTAGGTCACGTGGAGCCCAAGTCCCCGAAGCTTCTTCGTAACACAAAGCCCTCTGTAAACATTCTAGAGGAAGCGGAGCCCTGAGACAGGGCTGCGCAGTGAGCTTCCCATTCAACCCTCATCAGCTGTGCTCAGAAAGCCAGGGCCTCAGGGACCCTGGCCACGTGGGTTTCCTGGGCAGTTTGCAAATCACTGCCGCTGACTGTTCAAGTCACAAAGTTCTCCTGACTGGTGGAGAGCCCCTAACCCTACGTGAAAACCCAAAAGAATGCATAAACCAGCAATAAGACAAGCAGCTGACCCTGAGCCCACAGGTGCACCTGGGCTCACAGGAGACCAGGGTGTAGCTGTGGGCTGGGCCTGCGGGTCCCTGGGGTCTTGGCTCCCGCAGCAGTTTCCCTGGAGCGGTCGCCTACTAGGCCGCCTGTGCAGGTGTTTCCACTGAGACCTCACCTCCGACCTGGACACCCCTGGGACCTCACTTCTTCAGGTTCTGTGTGCTGGTCTGGGAGCTGCTCTGGGATAGCACACACTTGCAGCACAAAGGCCCTCAGGCCCCACAGCCCAGCTTCCCAGGGGCCAAGAGCAGCTCCTCAGGCCTGTGGGCTGCAAGGTACCGGGCTCTGGACACCCCCCACCCCTGCCCCCACTGCCCTGAGAGCTGCAGTCGGGCCCCACCTGAGGATGCCTCTCACTGTGTGTGGGTGACCTGGAGCCTGGGCAGCAGGTGGCCGAGTCCCCAGGGGACAGGCGGTGGCCCCAGAGGGGTCTGCAGGGCATGGATGGTGCCTGTCAGCATAGGTGGCATGAGCCTGGGGCCAAGCTCCTCCGTGAGTGGAAGGGTTAGCGATCATGACCCCAGCGGTCACTTCAGATCTCTGGTCCCATTTTGTAAGACTACGTTTAATGTGAACACACGCACACAGACAATTAAACGAGCAGGTTCTCTGGCCTCCAGAGGTGGGTTAATGATTCTCAAACAGCAGGTGACTCTCGGAAGAAGGAAGTGCAGGAGCGGCGTGTGCCAGGTCCATATGGCAGGGACGCAAGGGCGGCAGCGAGCTCGGAGCTTGTGAACCTGAGAGCAGTGCCCGTGGGACCTGCACTGCCCTCCCTGGGGTCCCTGCCCCCGTTAGCCAGGAGAGCCCGCGGGGCACTCTGCCCTCTGCCAGTGGGCACACCTGCTGTTCCTCGGGTCGCTGCTATCTGTGCTCTGGAAACTTCCACTTCAGGGAAAGTGGCTTTTTTTTTTTTAAGGTAGGATTGGCAGGTCTGGCCTGTGCCCCCTGGTCAGCCTTGAAAGCAGCTGGTGAGATACTGCTTATCTGCAAACTTCCCTCCCTGAGCTGCCAATGGAAGTTGTACCTCCCCCCAAAAGAATTGGTTTGGGGATCTAGCACATGTCACTTTACCTAACAAGCAACTCCTCACCATTGTATGTTTGGTGAAAAGCACAAGGAGCCACTTTTGAGGAAATAAAATATATGTTGTCATGGAGAAACCACCAAGAAGTCAGAGCGAGCTCCACACAGAGAAGGGCCAGTCTGCACGCCAACCAGAGGGCAGAACTTTGAAACAGCAACTTAGCCCTGGGGCGATGAGGGTGCGGTTCACCCACAGAAGGAGTCTCTGGACGGCCCAGGTCCGTGGCCTCCTCTCACCCAGGGCACAGTGGTCCCATCAGCCAGTCACACTCAACATCCACCTGATTGTCACCAACAGAATCAGAAGGTAACCGTCCAACTCTGAGTGTTGTCAATCATGGTGAATCTCTAATTTTAAGTTGGGCCCTGGCTGCTGCCAAATGTGACTTTTTTCACTGGCTGGCCACCTTGGCCCTGGCTCCGTGGCTAGGAGGGGACGTGTGAGGAAGGCAGGCGGTGGGTAAGGGGGAGGGCGTGGGAACCACCCCTCCTACCTCTTGCGCCACTTACATGCCGGGACGGTGCAGTCTCTGGTGTTGTGGTAGAGCCTGTGAAAGTGTTTGCTGCACTTTGGACTGAAGTAGAGAGGACCTGGAACGAGGAGGAGACACAAGTCGTGAGGGCTCTCAGGATGCACGGAAGGGGGACAGGTGAGGGGATGAGGGAAAGCCCACCTGTAAGGTGCTTTAAAAACTTGTCCTTCATCCTTAGATCCCGGGGAACAATTTCTGTTTGAGGGGAAAGAAAGCAGTTACTGTGTTGCCTGAAAGAAGCATCTCCCCACGTGATCCCAAGCAGATGCTGCAGGAACTCATGGGGACGTCCGCGTCACCGCTTGATGGACCAGATCAAACAGGCCTGGGCCCTTGCTCCTCGCACGTGGTGCCACGAGGACACCAGTCCCCAGAGGCAGTTTCTCTAAACTGTGTTAACGACACAGTGCTCCCGTATCACGACCCTGGTCCCGGCCGCAGGAAAGAGGTGGTGGCCATGAAGTTGAGGGTGAAGGAAATCGTATGTGGTGGTCTTGTGACGACAATGAGCTTCCAGTGAATACATCACATTTAGGCACTTTCATCTCAAAGAGCTTGGGAATCAAATTCCACAACCTCTCAAAGTTCTAGAAAGAAAACCTCATCCATCCAACACAAAAATGGCTAGAGAAGTTTACTTTTTCTGGGCACATGTTTGGAAAATGATGAAATGTCTTCAAACCCCCTGCTACGAAAGCTGTGGAAATGCAGGGTTTGTCTCATAACGCGGGAGGGTACCCTGCTTTGTGGGAGAAAAGCAGAATTCCTGGGGCCCCTCTCCCCAGCAGACACACAGCCTCAGTGGGCACTCGTCCGGCCCCCATTTCTGACCTCTGCCTGCTTCTGCCCTTACGGTCACGCGGGTCATTTCCTGCTCACCTGCTCCGGGCCTGTGACCCGCCTCTGTGCAGGTGGTCACCTCTGTCTATTTTGGCAGGAATGCTCCTCCCCCCCGAGGGCCAGGCATCCGCCGGGCGTCACTGTCCGTTCCTCCCCGACTCTGGTCCGTCTACAGAAAACCGACCTCATCGCACTTGGCCTAATTGTGTCAGGACGGCGTTACAGCTGGCGCTTTCCTGGGAAACTCCCCCTGGCGCGCTCCGGGAGGGCTCCGCGGAGGGGGAGGCCGGGCAGCTCCGTCTCAGCGGAAACTGCTGCGCTGGGAGCACGTCCATTTCCCAAACAACAGAGGGCAGATCTGGGCAGATGCTACGGACCTAGGGAGAACCCGTGCGTCTTGAAAGTGGGTTGGAGATGGTTACCCGCGAGATATCCTTCATGGACTTACTGTTTTTTTTTTTTTTCTTTTTTAACCAATTGAAGTGGATTTGCCTTTTAAAAATATGTTTTCTCAAAGACACTTCTATTTCCAAGCAAACACGAACTCTTGGTCCTGGGGCGGCACGCACTCACCCGCTCGCTGCTCCTCGGGGTCCAGCCCGTAGTCCGAGGCCTCCCTGCGGCCGGGAGCGGCGTCCTGCGGGCCCGGGGGCTGCAGGCGCTTGGACTCCCCCGAGTGGTACTTCTTCAGCTCCTGGATGATCTCCACGATGAGCCGCAGCAGCGTCTGTCTGTCCGCCGCCTCCCGAGGCTCGGTGACTCCCCGGCCGGGCCCCGCTGCGCCCAGCACGAGCAGCAGCCCCAGGAGGAGGGGGCGCCCGGGCCCGCGCATCGTGCGCTCCGCACGCCGGCTGGGAGGTCCGCCCGCCCGGAACTCGCTAGCTGGAGGGATGAGCTGGGGAGGAGAGCGGGAAGAAAGTCGGCGGGCTGGTGGGGCGCGGGCCGTGGAGAGGCCACTGCCAGGGACTCCCGCTGACCCCCTCCGGTCCCCGCGGACCCCGCGCGGGGGCGCCCCACCGAGTCCCGGGCAGAGCCGGCAGAGAAGGGGGCGGCGACGGGGAGCTGGGTGGGGTCTCGCGGGGACCCCAACCGAGGTTTCACACGCGGTTGCCGAGATCGGCGCCTGCTCTGCGCTCCGGGGCCGAGGGGCCTGGCCCTCCCCTGCGGCGTCCGGCCCTAGCCCTGGAACTTTCAGCCAAAGGCACATCCCGCTTGGGGAGCGCGGGGCGGCCGCACAACTTTCTCTAACCTTCACAAGCCGTGTCTGGAAGGTTCGTCCCTCCGCGAAGGCCGCCCGCGCGCCCGGCCCGGCTGCTGCGCTCAAGTTTCCAGCCTTTGTGTGGTGCTCGTGCCGCCACCCATGTCCCGGGATCTCCCCGAGGAGCCCCCGCGCCAGGACCCTCGCTGCGGCCGCCCACAGCGCCAGGTCCCGGAGACCCTCGGCGCCTGGGGCGGGGGCCGGGCCCCCACGTGCCCGTGGGCCACCGGCGCGCAGGGGCCGGCCTCTCACCTGCTCCGGAGCCTCGGGCGTACTCTGGCGTCGGTCCCCGGGTCCCGCTACTCCATGCCTCGCGGCGCCCGGGTCGGCGGAGCGCGCACTGCAGAGCGCACGGGGCGCGCGGGACCCGCACGCGCCGCTCGGCTGCTGCGGGCGCTGCACAGCGGCCGCTTCGGACCCCGGCGCCTCTTATGCCCGCGCCGCCGACGTCAGGCCGGTCCCGAGGGCTCAGCGCCGGCTTTAATTAGAAGCCGCTGAAGTGTTCGTACCCCCGTGCGGATCTTCGTCAGACCCCCCTCCCCTCCGCCCCGCGCTCCCCGCTGCGTCCGTCAC
Organism: Micronycteris hirsuta; assembly: GCA_004026765.1. Taxonomy (NCBI): domain Eukaryota; kingdom Metazoa; phylum Chordata; class Mammalia; order Chiroptera; family Phyllostomidae; genus Micronycteris; species Micronycteris hirsuta. The sequence continues at coordinate 80,607 of PVJI01000943.1, read as the reverse complement.
CCCCTCCACCCCCTCCTTTCATCTCCTCCCCCTCCCCTCCCCACCTCTCCTCCTTCCTCTCCCCACCCCCTTCGCCTCCCCTCCCCCTCCCCCTTCTATTTACCACCGTTCCTGTCACTTGTGACAGGATGAGAAGAAACGCCTTTACCAGGAACTCGGATCTGTTTTTGTCTAAATGGAGAGCCTGGGCTATTAAAAAAGGAGCTGCCTCAACATGTAATAAATCAATTAGAGTCTATCGGTTTGGAGGGACCTGGCGTCGTGGCCAGGCGGTCCGGAGAAGGGCAGCCGGGGGCAGGGGGCTGCGGGGCCGGGCAGGGAACTCGGGGTGGCGCAGGGTCCGGCGCCCCTCCGGCCAGCAGTCCCCGGAGCCCCGCGGAGACGGGCCAGGCCCCCTCGGTGCGAGACCCTCCTCCGGGCTGGTCGCCGCGCCCCTTCCAGGGGACCGCCTGCAGGAGACCCCCGAGGGCGGTTCCCTCCTGGCCCACGTCTTCCAGAAAGTTTTGGTTCTTTAGATATAGGAAGGCGCGTGGTGAGAGTTCAACAATTTGTCTCCTGTAATTTTTTTTCTTGTAAAATGTATTATCAGTCAGTTGCGCACTTTCCCATTTCGTTGGCGCTTTCTGGGCAAGCGTTGGACGTCCTCCAAGCCCGCGATCTGACGGGGAAAGGTGCTGTGAGCGCCACACCGGGAAGGGGGCGCGGGGCTGGATTAAAAGCCTCGCCATTAGCCGAGCGGCCGCGCCGCCGGCGGGAGCGCAGGGCGCTGGGAGGCGCTGGGAGTGGGGGCGCGGCCCCAGGACCCCTCTCCGTCTCCGTCTCCGTCTCTGTCTGGGTCTCTGTGTCTCTCTCCCTCCCCTCACCAGGTCCGTTTCTTTGGGTAAGTAGAATAGAGATGGACGATTACAAAATATGGCCACCTACGCCCCCGCCCCGCGCGCGCACACACGCGCGCTGGGTCAGGTGTTAACGCTCTGCTCTTTGAAAGCGAGTGGTTCGGGTTCTCAGGGGCATTTCTGCGCGCAGTGTCACCAGGACAGGGACGTTTCTGCCAAGCAACACGCGAGGAAAAAAAATCAAAATTCCTATCAAACAGATCTTAAGCAGATAAAATGAGGTATTTTTCCTTTTCCCTTTGCCTTTACGTGCGTAAAAAAAAGAAGAAAGAAAATGTGAGCGCCTCTTTTAAGAGCGCCGCCTAGTGACAAGACCCCACCCCCCAAATTTGCTTCCCGGGGAACCCGCCGCCGCGGGAGGGGCGCGTGGCTCCCGCATGTGAAGCGTCTATTGTAAAATACTGTCGTGTAAGCCTGTTTGGGGGAAAAACACAAGGAGTGAGCTCAAACTCATATTTTAAATTTGCATACAATCTTTCCTTTTCAATAAATATTCTACAAAATCAAAAGCTACATTTTTTTTCTAAAAAAATACCGGTAAGAACTATCTCCCCTCCCCAAATTCTACCAGCCAAGGAAGGCTTGCTAATAATTAATATTATCCTTTCTTTTTCCTTTTTAATGGGGTAAACAAACGGATTCGTTGGGTGACTGCTCTCTGCCACTCAGCTGTGCAGAAATTCACTTGCATCAGCACCAGCCACAGAACTGGTGCTTGGCTGGTGTTTCCCTGTGTGGGGTCTGGCTCGTAGGATCAGACAATTCAGCTCTTCTTCACTCCTTTTTTGCAAATCTCTGTGCTGAAAAGGCTCTAGGTGTCCCTCATTTTGTATAAGTCGTTTTTACAGACGTGCTCGACTCAGTACAAGAGCACACTGATGAATAATCTCTACTGAGCTCTTCCATGTGCCGCACTGTCAGCGGGAATCTGCGCGTGGTCCGCACCCGCTGTCGCCACAACCGGATTGGCTGCGTGAGTTGTCTGTGCTGGTGAAGGCAAAACAACGAACAGGGAACCGGTTTACCCGAAACTGTGATGCGTCTACCAAATCTCTGCGTCCCTTCACTTCTCTCTGTTCTGGGACTGGATGCCTGTGAAGTCCAAGGCCGTGTAATTCTGTGATTGTTACCAGAACAGCTAAACGCAGCGCTCCTACGAAAGGCTGAAGTGAGTTACTTGAAGTGATCACTATGAATTGCACTATTTTCAGGCAACAAGAAGTGACATATTTATATTAAATAATTTTATTTCCTCCTTTAGTACGTGAACAACTTTCTACTGTGAAGGGTCCGAAAAAGAAAAGACAGAACCTTAAGCAACAAATTATATTTTAACATTGTTGGCAAAAAAAAAAACAACTAATAATTTCTATTTCTAGATTTGACTTAGGTTTCTTTCCTTCTGAGAAAACTGTACCGTGTCAAAGAAATGAAACTAACCAGCGAGGGAACAGTTGCACTTAATCGGCTTCTTCTGTAGATCTATACTGTGAGATGGGCAAGCTGTTTTTTTAAAATTTATAAACAGTATAAATCACTAATGTTTTAATGACAGACACTTGTCTGCTTTCCACAGTTATATATTTTGAGATGAATATTAGCTACCTTCAAAGACTTCAAAAATAGATACATGCTCGCTACATGTTTGATGTGTTACATTTGCTCAACCACCCTGTTATTGAACAATGTAACTAATCTCTTACTAGAGAGAAAAAGTTACCTTTCCTAGAGGAAAACATTATGTACTATAAAGAAATATCATTTAATGTCTAATTTTTACCAGTCATGTTATTTTCCCTATGAGTGTGTTACTAGTGTGCTAGGGACATAACAGAAACTGTGGACAGCGTTCGGGAAGATAGGCTTTCTGACAGGACCGGCCTGTAGTGTGAGTGGAGCCCCTGGGAAGTGCTGATGAATGCTGTCCACCAGGGAGCCGGTCCTGGATCACGGAAATGCATCCCTGCACCCAGGGCATCCCCTCGGGCACAGGGCAGCACTGGCCCTGAGAGCAGTTGCTCATCCGCAGCATTCACTCCGAGACACCTGCATCTGCGAAGCCACGTGTGAAGGCCTAGGATCCCCCGCAGTCGATGATTTCCTTTGGCCAAACCGCCGGGGCAGAGCTCGAAGGGAGCATGGGCTTCACTCTGCTCCTCAGAACTGGTTTAGTTACAAAATCCAGCTCGGGAAGAGGCGTGGCCACCCTCTCTGCCCTCGGGTTCCTGGGAGGGCTGCGAGTTCGCTGAATTTCAGTGTCCATGCCCCACATCAACGTGCTAAAATAAGACACCCCTGTTTGTTAAAAAGCCCATCTCAAACTTATGAACAGTCTAATCACCCATGGGAGCATCTGAACAAAACAGTCAAGGGTGCTGAGGAACAACACCAGCACGTCTGCATTCCATGTGTTTTCTGGAGTTTTCCTGCAGATCAGATATTCTGATGGAAGTGACACGTGTAACGTCCAGGTCAGCCCTTCCGAGGGGCCGTCAAGGCGCCTTGTTCCAGTATTCTCGTGCAGAGTCGCATTTGTTTTAAGGTCAGGTAACCGCTCTAACAAATAAGTCATTCATTTTAGTGGCTTAATGCAAAACAACTGTATTTCTCTCAAGTCGTGTCTCATACTTGGCAGAGGTGGTCTAGTCTGCTGTCACTCAGCTCCACTCTGTCTCAGGACCTGGCTGTCCCCACAGGGCCCTCTGCATGGAGCCAGCCAGGGAGGGAGGGACGCAGAGGAGGTTGCAGGCACCGGGCCCAGCGGGGGCACCGGGCGCCCTGCCCATGGTCCACGGGTCAGCGTTCAGGACCAACTCGCGGCTTGTCCTTCCACACTGGGACCTTCAAGTCCACATGGACGAGAGGAACGTGTTGTGCTTTGCAGAACACTTGTGCTTGCTACTGTGTTTCCTTTCTCCTTCCTTCTACCCCTTGCTTTCACTCAGTGACAGTTCCTCGTGGGACCTTCAGCCTCCCTCACCCTGCACCCCTGCTTCTCCCTCTTGCGGCACCAACCTCAGGTCCTTCGCCCCCTTGCCTGTCGCAGAGGGCGCCCAGCACCCACGCTGTGCAGATTTTTGAGAGAACGAATAAGCGTGGCATTTTTGAGCGTGTTTGTGGACTGAGGCCACCGAGCATTACCCGAACAAGTATTTGTCGGGCGACCCCCTGCGGAAACACCACACAGAACCGTAGTCGGACCAGCGCTGCCAGGAGCATGCGGTCACACAGCAGCGACGTGGCCCTGGGCCGTTGCTGACGAAAGATGACATTGCTTGGAGCTCTCTCAGGAGACATGGGAGCAGCGACGCGGCAACGCACTTGAAGGTGGGGGCCTAGAGCAGAGCATTCCTCCACCGTGTGCTGACCTGTTGGCCACGACAAATCTCACAGTGACCGCCGTGCTGTCACAGGCCTGCATCCAGGCTCTGAAGACTGCTGAGCTGGCCTGATGTCCCCTCCTGCTGGCTGACACTTGATGTCCCTTCACTGGTTGTCTGACTTTCCTTCATTATTGGGCATCACAGAAAAGCTGGAGGTTGCAGTATGAGTCTTGTTAATATATTATATTGTTTTTATTTCATATGGAATCATTACTACATATTTATAGAAACACCCATTAAAAAGTGGCAACGTATGCCCTAGCTGGTGTGGCTCAGTGGATTGAGCACAGGCCTATGAACCAAAGGGTCTCTGGTTCGATTCCCAGTCAGGGCACATGCCTGGGTTGTGGGCCAGGTCCCCAGTAGGGGGAGCAAGAGAGGCAAATGCACACTGATGTTTCTCTTGCTCTTTTTCACCCTCCCTTCCCCTTTCTCTAAAAATAAATAAATAAAATCTTTAAAAAAAGAAAAGAAAAACTGGTAACTTCACAAAAAAAAAAGTAGCAGTTGGGGGGTGGGCATTCTCTCCCCACAGAGTGGGAACATCTGAGTTTGAGAAGAGATCCCATCTTCAAAATGGATACTTTATTTCTGTCTTTTAAAAATATATATTTTCTTTTTAGAGAGAGAGGAAGGGAGGGAGAAAGAGTGGGAGAGAAACATCGATCAGTTGCTTCTCCGGGGCTGTGACCCAGAATTGAACCTGTGAACTTTTGGTTTGAGCCACACCAGTCAGGGCTTTTTTTTTTTTTAACTATTTTCTTTTTTTGTTTTTAAGATTTTTATTTTATCTTTAGAGAGAGGGAAGGGAGGGAGAAAGAGAGAGAAAGAAACAGCAATGTATGATTGCCTCTCACAGGGCCCTCACTGGGGACCTGGCCTGCAACCCAGGCATGTGCCCCGACTGGGAATCGAACCGGGACCCTTTGGTTCCCAGCCCGTGCTCAATCCACTGAGCTACACCAGCCAGGGCAGTCAGGGCTTTTTTATGTTTAAATTTACTAAGATCAACATACACTTTAACTGCCTTGCACGTTTAAATAATTGAGAGTACATGGCACTTACATATAAAATAGGAGCTGGACGTAAGACAGAAAGTAAGTCGAATTTGCATTATTCAGAGTCGCTGACATCGGACTCCTCAGACGGGACCCTAACTGAATATGCTCCGTAACCATGACAATAGTGAGGCGACAACGGACCTGACAAAGGTCTGGACCTAACAGCACACCTGGAGTTGCCTGGTGTAATCCTAGAGGCATTTCCAGTTGAAGTGTTAGCAATAAACATTCTCTCTCTCTTTTTTTTGGTAAAATCAGTCAGCAGCTGCTACTTAAACTGATTGGCGACTGTCACTTCCTGTGACTGTGCTCTGCTCTGGCCCTACTGAGGGTCCCTAACGGTGAATTCAGGGGTGCCCACAACGTGGAGGAAGGCCGTCTTCACTGTCAGCAGGTTGACATCACCCAGCGATGGAAAACAGTGGGAACACGTGTGACCGATCCCGCAGCGGCAGCGCCCGCGGGGCCCAGCTTTTTCTGCTGTAATTTATACGTAGAAGAAGTGAGAGCTCGTTAAAATTTGACTCTTGTTTGAACCCTTATGACTCACAGGTTTGCGAATGTGCGGTCCCACACGTGTGCGATTGGTGGTCATAATTTTCCTCTCAAACTCAGTTCGAGAAACCGATACACAGTGCGGCGATGTCTGCTCTTAGCAAAGGCAGGAACGTTCAGATGGAAAACGAAAAATGGAATCAATCATCCAGATACTTTTAAATGTTTGGCATCTGTGGAAATTCCATCTGAGTGACTGGCGCAGTTTTTTGCAAAGTGCTCTTGCAGAGCTGACCCTGAGAGTGTGCAATCACTGCGTGTACGCCAGAGAATATGGGTGAAATTCAAGTTGAAGTGAATCTTAAACGTGCTAAGGATGTTTGTTATTTAAAGAATCTGTAGTTAATTGATTTTTAAAGCAAATAAGCACCTCATAAGGAAAATTGCTATTCATTATTTTTTGTAGTGAAGCAAATGAGTCTCCAAGCGGAGGTTTTCTGGGAAGCCTCAGGGCCGCCGGCACTGAACGGAACGAGCCTGTCTTGCTCGTGTTTCATATTTTTCGTTAGTGTATTTCTTAATGTCATTCCTGAAAACGCATTGGTCTGTACGGCCCGTCCTTCGGAGACAGGCAACATGCTACCAGGTGGGCTCTGTGCGGTGAGGCATCAGGATAAATTTACTGAGCACGTACCTCAACGATGACGTCACCTTCGTCACTGCCCTGACGCCCCACCCGCGGCCGTGGCCTCGGCCCCGTGGCCGTCACTCCGCTCCTGCTGCTGCGCGGAGCCGCAGCCGGCAGCCGACCTGCCTTCCGCGGAGCAGCGTCCCCCTGGCTCTCACAGCGGCGGCCACTCTGCTCAGGGTGGTGGTTTTCCTCCTGAGTCTTTGTTTTTTAACAGCGCAAACGATTATTCATCGTCAATGACTAGCCTTCACTACTATATATCTGCAAGTGCAGTGTGACGAAGTCATTCTTTTTTGTATTTTGTTCAATGATACCAGTATCACGAAGACACACTTTTACTGAAAGCAGCACAAAACCGGTGTTTCCACGGGTGAGCGGGGCCCTCCTCTCGTTTGAGGCGTCCTGACCGTGTGCATTCACACGCTTCTCGTAAGTGGAGAGACAGACACCGCTCTCACACGCGTGTGTGCGAGTGCACCGACTCCAGAGTCTTTTCAACAGCTTGTGTATGTTGCGTAGGAGTTTTGACTGAAAGTGTCTTGCTTACCGAGAGGTCAGTGTTTTCCCCGCTGGCGGTGACTCAGCGTCTGATGGAAATCCATGGTGAAGGCAGCTCACCGTTCAACTGAAGGATGTGTCTCTCACAGACAAGATTTTCCTCCACGAGAGCCTAAGTCACTGCCTAGTATAAGTCCGTAAAAATTTCAAAGGAATGAAATTGGAAGTGCCCTAATCACTCTTGGTCATGATTGACGACAGGGATCTGTGGGTCTGACCACGTGAAACGGTTCCCTTGGAGACGGGATGATATTTGACAGTCCAGGAACGAGGCTTTGCTTCACGTTCCAATTTTATTTCCAGTTGTGGTTGCCCTCAGCATCTGCCCTCGGCAGACGTGCTGCCCTCCCCCACTAGGCAAGGCGAGAGCGGCTAGGTCAATAACTGGCAGGTGCTGTGGAGAAGGATCAGCTGGGCTCCCAGCCGTTTCCCTGTGGAATCCCAAGCTGTGATTTAAAATCCCTGCCCCTCCCCCACCCAACAGCAGCCACAGGACAGTCGTCGGGATGGTGCCAGTGAAGCTGAGACTCCTGTGCTCCGAAGTGACTGGCCTTGCTGAGCACCTAGGTTCCCGTTACCGCACTGACGTATCCTTCTCTGGGCTGCAGCTCTGTGAGCGTAAATGTGTTCACTGATTTCAGAGACAGAGGAAGGGAGGGAGAGACAGAGACAGAGGGAGACACTGGCCGGTGCCTCCTGCATGTGCCGGGACCAGGTATCGAACCCGCGGACTTTCGGTGTAGGGGACAACACTCCACCTGACGGAGCCACGTGGCCAAGACACTCTGTACTTTTCTACTACAACTCCCAAAGTTATTGATAACCTACAGTTATTACCACCATGAAAGAACATGTGCCTCTGGAAGGATATTTTAAAAATTCTTTACATTTCTATTAAAGATCTAACCGCCCCAAAAGTTCAGCTTTATTTCCTTCAGGCCCCGGAGGGAGGCCGGGGGGTGCTGGCAGGCAGACACCTGTTGCTGTCACTCGCAGCAAACACTGACTGCGGTTTGTGGGGCTGGTGTCTTCTTGGATCACACAACCTGCACTGACCACGGTGGCCGCTGGCCGCCTTCTGGCAGACGGACTTCTGAGGGAAGCTGGGTGGGATGTGCTGGCGAACACAGCCACGCCAGAAGGCTGTGACTGTGTGGACGCGCTCCAGGTCCATGAGGAGGGAGGCATCTCCGCACCCCCTCCTGGGTCCTGTGTCACATGCAGGCTGCCAGCATGTGGCCTTGGCAGCCCCCTGGGCGGCACCAGGCCTGGTGTCCCTGGTGCCGAGGGACTGCCGGCCCCTCTGGTGGAGGTGCAGTGAGAGCGGGCTCGGTCGCACCTGGAGGTGCTTCTGCCCCCTCACACTTGCGATGCATCACTTTTCTACTTAAATTAACCAGCACCTGCTCTTGGCTTGTAAGGAAGAACCAAAACCAGCATGTGGCAGCTGGGCCCCGGTGTCCCACCAGCCCTTTGGCTCCGTGACTCGGGGCTGGAACTGGGTTCGGAGAGCAAGTGTGAACACCCCAGCTGACGGCGATGGTCAGGACTAGGCATGACAGGCACAGACCGAATGACCCAGACTCGAAGCTGAAGGACACAGAGGAGGAGTCACCCGGAGCAGAGCATTCCCTGGCCTGTGACAGGCACCCGTGGTGGCCTGACACCTGCAAGTTAACACGCGTGTGGCTGCAGCTGGGAAAAGCCGCCCGTTTGCCCAGCAGGCCTGTGCCGAGCACCCGCTGCGTGTCCAGCACCGTGGTAGGGTCCGGAGCTGGGGCAGTGCGCACAGAGAGGGACGCCCTGCCCTGCATTCTGGGGAGAGACACAATGACAGACGGACGCGAAGCTCTCGTGCACGGGAGGACGGGATGCTGCGAGGAGCAGCGCTGGGCAGGCCCAGCAGCGAGGGTGCTCGTGTCTGCAGGGGGCCCTTCAGCCGCAGGGCGGCGCCTCCGTGCCCCTCGCAGCTGCGGATATCCGGTGGAGACGCTAGTCGCGCGGGGTGGGGGGTGGACCGAACCTTCATCCTGTGAGTCTAACGAGAACCCGAGTGCAGATTCGAGGTGCGTCTGTGCAGGACAATGCTGCAGGGATGGAGGTGACGGAATGCATGTTCGCTCAGCGCTCGGCCAGGCTCCGGGGGGCGCGCTCTGGGGCATCGCGGCCCCGCCTGGCTCCTGTGTGGCCTCCCGGCCTGGCCCGGCCACCTCCCTAAAGGAGGACGACAGGACCTGCTTCTGAGCATCCGGAATCTAACTCAGATGGAGGAGAGTAACAGTGTGGACGCCGGCCAGGCCGAGCTGGCATCAGTGGGGGGCTGTCTGCCGCGGGATTTTCAGCATCCGTCCGTCCAGGGAGGGCTGTTCCCAGCAGTCAGCCTTCACAATACTAACACCCCCTCCCCACCCCACCTAGGTGAGTCCAGCAAACACAGACAGAGAGACGACACAGAGCTGGTGGGGGTCCGGGATCTGGGGAGGGACCCCCCTCACCTCCCCGGTCGCCGGGGTCTGTGGCCCAGCCTGCAGGCGATGTGGCTGGTCTGGGGCCAGGGCCCAACCTGCTTCTCCTTCAGTCTCGTGAAACAACCATTGTTTACATGAAGGTGTCCAGAGAGCAGGATGCGGTTCGGAGAGGTCAAGGCCACATATATTTACAGGCTTCATGGAGCATTTCTCTTCCCCAAATTGGAAACACACGCAGGGCTCCATCTGCAGCCCACCCACTGCTGCGGCCTGGGCCTGGCCCCTGGCCCTGGCCCCTCTCCCCGCGGCCCCTCCCACCACCAGGAAGCTTCTTCCTGCTGCTGCAAATGCTTTGGTTTCGAATTTTCGCTCTTTTTCTGAAGTGCATTTGTTTAACACTGATTTGATTTTCCCCTTGGGCTTTAGGGAAAGATTCTCTGAATTGAGGGAAGGAGAAACAAGGAAAATGATGATTTTTTTGCACGTAGAACTGAGGTCATTCAGTGCCTTCCGTCGTGAACCTTAATAAAAGTCTGCACCCAGTAGCTGACGAGGCGCCAGCCGCCTGGGAAGGTGGGGGCTCCGCTTGCGGAGGACGTGTGACTCTGTGGTGGGCATGACAGGGACACTGGGTGCCGTCCGTCCACACATCCAGCTCCTAGTAGGGAGCCTCCCAGCGCCTACAGCACACACATGTGTCACCAGCAAAGCCCTGGGCCGGGATGGCGGCGTGGGAGCATGTGTGAGGCGTGCAGGTGGAAAGCCGGCCCGCGCTCCAGATTTAGGCGTGTGAAGGGAGAGAATGTGCATTATGTCTTCACAGACGGCTCCACGTTCAGCTGGATATCCGAGACACGGTGGGCACTCCGTAAATGTTGCTGGATGATGACTCCGTTTAATGACCAAGAGGGGAAATTTTTACTTTTAGTTCTTTTCAAGTCAAAACCACTTACGTCGGTGATAGTGACAGTGCTAGTCTCATATAAAAAGCTACTTACACAGCATTATGATGGTTCCCCAGATCCAGGATTGAAAAGGGCCTAACTAATCAAATAGCGGCTCACATGCCAGAGAAGCTTCTCTTTGATTGGGGTGACCGACAACAGGAAAGCATGCCCCCCAGTCTCTAGTTTGTCAGGGACCAGGCATGTGTCTGCGTCCGTGAGGAATGAGTGCCTAGCATCTGAACCAGGGCATGTGCTGCTGGCGTCGGGTCAGGTTAGGGTCAGGGTTCACAGGGTTCGGATGGGCCTTGGCTCACTGCCCAGCCAGGGTCTGCTGTGTGGGGTGGGCCGGTGCTTGGGAGCAGTGCCGTCTCCCCCAGCTGGCTCTGAAGTGGAGAGAAACAGTCCCTGAGCAGAGAAAAAACACCTGTTCAGCTGAGCCGAGTCAGATGAGAGCCCTGAAGGAAAGGGCCAGCAGGGAGGGGAGCGAGCGACACGGCCAGCCAGGGGTCACCATGTTCTGGGTCCTGGCCGCCCCCGACCAGCTGAGGACCAGCTGAGGGGCTCACTCTCTGGCCTCTGTGCCCGCAAATGTAAACCAAGAAGGAGCAATGAGAATAATGGCCCATTCCTGCTCTGTGCAGGCTCGGCGGTGGGGTTGGGTGAGCCGCCCTTCACAGGAGTGAATGGTATTTCCCACCTGCCAGTGAGGCTGGTTCTGCGCTCGGAGCCGTGGGCACACAGGGAGAAGAAGAGCCTGGGGCTTGGGTTTGATGAACCTTTGCTGTGATGGGAGAGAAGTCAGAGCCTGCCGCTGGGCCCTGCAGGCGGCCACATTTGCCAGGAGTCCCCTGGGGGGCCCCGCCCTGGTCCCGGGCCCCACAGCTACACGCAGGATGCAGGACGATGCCGGGCAGGAGAGGGGCAGGGCAGCCCAACGAAGCAGCGGTGGCCACTGCTTTGCCAAACAGAACCTTCGTTTTCCTCAGGAAATCCTGCTTGGGTGCCACGGCCACTGCTGAGCAGCACTCACCTCGCGTGGCGGCCCCAGACTTCCTGTCCCTCGAGGGTGGCATGTGGACTGTGTGGACCATGTGGCTCAGTGGCGACCACGGTGGCATCGGTTGCCACCTGAGCCGCTGTCAGGGAGAAGGTTTCCTGCGGCCACTTGTCAGCTTTAAAGTATTTTTTTTACGAAAGGTAAACCTTCAAGTTTAGCGATGCACGCATGGGAAATAGCTAAGTCCTGGCTGTAAATGTAATAACGTGAGAGAAAAACTCAATTTTTTATATTTTTTTGGAATAGAACCACCAGATGCTGGTAAATCTGCTATCAGCCAAAAAGAAAAAGAGAGAGAGAGAGCCTGTTTCGGGGCTCAGAAATAAAATACTGAGTCTTTGACGAATGCTCTCCCCTTTTTTAGAAAAGACCTCCCCCGTGACAGCCGAGCGGTAGGACGGTTTACTGCCTTTCCAGGGCCAAGTGTAAACCGCTGTCGAGCGTGCGCCTGACGGAGAGCGCGGGCGGCCGATGCGCGGCGCCCTTGTAAGTCCGCGTTCCCGATCAGACGAACCTGTGTCGGGCGCCCTCTGCCCGCAACGCGACACACGGGCCAGGGCGCCGCGGGGCGGCTGGGGTTGCCTTTCACTGGTGCCGCAGCGAAGGAAAAAGCCCTGAGCCACCCAGCTTCAAAGCCCACAGCCACATTTGAGTTTTTCATCACGAAGGCTGTTCTGCACTTCCCCTCGCCCCCGGTGTTCACGTTCTTCCTCCCCCGGTACCAAGCGAAGGCCGAGTCCCACCCTCAGGCCTGCGTGGCCGACCGTGCGCCACGCCCCAGGCTGGCGTCCCTCATCTTCCCCGCGGTGGCTCAGGAGGAGCGGCGGGGAAGCCCCGAGATGTAAACAGCGGCCTGCGATTGCAGCGAGGTTGCAGGGAGGCCAGCCACGCCCCCCCCTAAGGCCCGGATCCAACCCCCCAGGACTCGGACCTTCCCACGCCCTTTGCTGCGAGACGCCTGCCGTCAGTGCGCGCGAGCTCATCATGAAAGGTGATGGGAGCTCGCAGCTTTGGGCTGGCGTGGACTTGGCACTCGGAATGTCCTGAAGAAGCTGCGCTCCGAGGGTGCCAGGCCACGGGGCTGAGCACTTATCGAAGGCAGGTGCAGCCGCTGCCCGGTCTCATCCAGGAGTTCTGGACCGAGAGCTGTAGGAGGAGATCTCGGAGGAAGAAAAGGGTAAGACTTGCAGTGGACTCTGGGTGGGAAATCCTGGCTCACGTGGGTCAGGCGCGGGTAGCAGGAAAGACGGTCTGGACTTGGGATTCGGTGGAGCGACCGAGCTGGGGAGGAAGAGAAAGACAGAGCATCCGTCATTGTGGACGTGGCCGGACCGGGGACAGTGTGGACGTGGCTGGGCCAGTGGATGGTGGGGTGGGGAGTGCTTCTGGTTACACAGCTTTGTGCCTTTAGAATTCCATTCCATAAGCATCTTAAAAATGCAATTGCACTTTTTTACGAAAAGAAAAAGGAATTTACAGGCCCCCATATAAAAGGAATTCTAATTTTTTTGTATAAACTTGGGTGGCTTTCTCTCTTTTTCCCTTTACGATTATATAGGTAAGGAAAGAGAGGCAGAAAATGATTTATTTAATTTCCCGAGTCTCTGCTCAGCCTTGGGCGTCCAGGGGGTTGCGTCCTGTCCCCAGGCCGAGCCGACGTCCTTGGGCACCCAGCGTCTGCTCACCGGGGCTCTTCCGGGGCAGGTTCACCTTGGGACTCGAGCTCTGCCCGCAGGTCCTGCCAGCATGGTGATGTCTGGTTCCAGCCCATGGATGCTGAGCACTTGGGACGATTTTCAGACGCATCTTTCTCAAAGGCGAGTCTGGTGTGGAAACTGAAATGTCAGGATCTGCCAGCTTCTCCTGCTTCCCCATGTGGCTCCAGCAGGATGTGGCCAACGAAGGAAGTTACATTTTAGGATGAGGCAGATGAGGTGAGATGCAGTCACGATGGACAGCTGCACCTGTGGCCTCCGGAACGTCCGCCAGAAAGCCACCTGCCCGCCCGCACTGCCGAGGCCGCCCACACGTACTGCCGAGGGAGCCTGTCCACGGCCGGAGAGCCTGGGGCAGCAGCCTCCACACTGCGCACCCCCCCCCCCCCCCCCCCCCCCCCCCCCCCCCCCCCCCCCCCGCCCGCAGGAGGTCTCCTCCGTCTCCTGATGTGAATCTCAGACGTTTCCTCCACTCTGCTCCAGTGACTAGGCTCCGACCTGCGGGGCGGACATGCGCACCTGTCCAGGTGCGTGAATCCGCCCTAGGGACAGCTTCCGGAGCCCAAGGCTCCTGCACACCCCGGATTTACCTGTAGCTGAGGCCCTAGGTGTGGTCACGGGTTGTTGAGTGGACACTTCATAGAATATATTCTTATGTTTAGGTACAATACTTAAATAGATAAGGTGAAAGACTTTTTTTTAAAGCTTTACTCAAGAAGCCCATGCAAAGGCTTGTCCATTTACAACCCACCTGTGTCCACTTTGTGTGCAGGTGTCTTCTCTGCTTGCGGGGCTGCGCGAGGCTGTGCGGGGCTGCGTGGAGCTGCACGGGGCTGGGTGTGGGCGACCAGATGTGGGCGTCGAAAGTCCAAGTTTTGCTGACAGCCACGTGTTCCCTGTGATTCTTGACTCCCCCGTGTGAACTGGAAATGCCTCCACGTGCCAACTGTGTGAGCGCATGAGCCAAGGTCAGGTGCGCCGCCTCATTCCTGACACATCTGCCTGTAGCCCAGAGATATTAGAATAGCCTTGTCTTGGATCTGAAATGACAAGGTTGGTATAAAATCTGCCCCTTTCAGGGGGGACCATTTTTATCACACGGTCATCCACACAGAGGAAGCAGCCCCACAGGAGGTGGGGCACATGGCCAGCCCACGTGTGGGTCCACAGGCCACGTGAGAGCAGCTGGTCCCAACACTGTCCTCACCAGGTGGGTGGTCCCAAGACCCCACCCGCGGAGCACAGGCACCCAGCCCCCGAGGTTCGATGTCTGAGGGTAAGGCGGGTGACGGGGGTGAGATCCCACAAAGCAAAGCGAGGAGGAAGGAGGGAAGCAGCTGGCCCTTTGGGGCTCAATGAGTCTCCAGCGGCGGAAAGTGCTTTACAGGCCAATCTGGGGGGATGATGAGCCCCAGGGGACCGCGTGTGTCGCTGTCGCTAGCGCAGCGGCCCCACATGCTCTCTGAGCGGTGCTCTGCTTGTCCTCTCAGCCCCCCGCTGTCACCGTGCTCCAAGCCCCGGGGACCCGCAGCAGGTTCTGATGAATTTCAGCCAGAACTCTCCGACTCCAGAGCACACCGCCCGCAGTGTCTCCCAGGAGGAACCTGTGCATCCGTGACTGTGGGACCGTCCCCTGCACGCTGGCTCCATGCAGTCCGGTGAGTCCTGACACTACACTGAGTCGTGTGGGCAGGAGCAGCGGCCAGACCTGCACTGACACTGGGCCCCTTCCCCAGGGTGGGCTCCCACCAGGGCCCTCGAGGCACAGTGGTAACGTTTGGGAATAGAAAAGTTAAAACCCTCCAGTCCAATCCTTTTGAAGGAGGTTTTGGGAGTGGCAGGGGTCTGTTGAGTGTTCGGTGGGGGAGGACCGGACCACCACAAGGAGGTGAGTCTCGCTGTGAGCCGAGTTGCATGTGATCTTCTTGCCAACCGAGGGTCTTGCCCACAACAAGTAAACACACAGCGTCTGTGAAGCACAGTGAAGCCACTCACAACAGAAGGAGGTATGCTTGTACTAACAGCGGTGCGGCTGCTGGTCTGGAGTCGGGAATGTGACTCTCGCATGAAAAAGCCAACGTATTTCAGAAACTGGTGGAAGTTCATGTGAAAGATGAAGCATTTCCCACGGTTCACATTTGTCCACTATGTCAACTGCTACTCCCTAGATTTGAAAGGGGGAGAAGGAAGCGAAGGATGTTTGGAGGACAGTCAGCACTGTCACTGAGGGAGCAAAGCAGTGTTGAAGAACCGGAGCCTCACAGCTCCGATGTGCGGGGGCTGCGGGCTGGTTCCCTCGGTGTGATTCCTCGCTGGCCGACCACGGGCCCTCGTGTGCAGGTCTGCAGACTCCCCCGGGCCTCGAAGTCGTGAGAACCCCGAGAACAGTCCATGAGGCTGCCTCTGGCTGACGTCCTGGGGGTCCACAGTTTACCCGCTGCTCTCCTGGGTGAAAGATCGATGGGGAGACAGCGCCCCCAGGGTCAGCCAGGCTGGTGAGGCTCCTCCGGGCCCCCGCCACCCTCTCCGCCTCTTGCAACACAACTCAGTGTTTCCAGATGTTCCTAGTTTCATGGTTTAGAGATTCTGGGTCTAGAAGCCAGAAATATTATTTTCCACACCCTGGGGACCCAGCCCGCCAAACCTGAAATGCACCCAGACCGCGGCAGTTACAAGAGCACGGCGCTGTGGCTCTGGCAGGGCACGGTGATGGCCCGTGCTGCCCGTTGGCACTGCGACCACCGACCGGTTTTGTTCCAGACGGTTCTGCAAACACACCCTCGAGCTAAGTTCTGAACTCTCATGACTCTAAACGTAAACATGTCTGTTTGTTTTTGTTCAGTTTTCCAAGTTTTATATAGAGTTCCATAAATACAACACTGCTCTGGGGATGTGGGGCATGAGAGCTTAGCCGACAGCGGCACCTGACATTTCAGTGTCCTGGGCCATTTCTTAGCAGCCTTGAATTTTGGGTTAGAAAACGATTCTGGGGTTCCCAAAGTTGTTAAATTGTCATTTTAATTTCTCTTCTTACTTATACATGAAGTGTTAAAATGTTTATTATTTATGTACGAAATCTTCTTGTTCCCTCTCTGAGTCAGTATGGCCCCAGCGTGCCTACCGGTACCGACAGCCCGCGACCAGGGTCGGTGCCCCCGGGCCAGGGGCGCCGAGCTCGGGCCTCTCACCCTGGTTCAGCCGCACGACGGAAGCAAGCTCATGGGCTGGTTTCTGTTGTCCTGACTCGGGAAGTCCTAAGGAAACATGTTGCCTCTTGAACGTGAATAGAAAGCTTAGAAGTGGAACATATTCACATGAAATCGCCCACCGAACGACCGATGCAGACTTTTTGCCAAGAAGATGTACAAGTGTCCAATAAGAACGTGAAAATGTACTCGGAAGTACATATCAGTAAGTCAATGTCTCAGTGTGATACTATTTGCTAAACTGAAAAATTCAACTCTAGCAAATGTTAAAGTGATTGGGGAGCAGCTTGTCCAATCAGCACAGGTGTCCAGCACACAGGAGGCAGGGGAGGCCGGAGGACGGAACGGAAGGAGGTGTGTGGTGCAGGTCACAGGCCACAGGAGGAGGAAGACGGCCCCAGAGTCTGGAACAGGCCCCGCCCACGGCCCGACTCTGGCTGAGAGGGGTGGTTACAGCTGTCACAGAAAACTAGTGCACCTGCTTTTTGTTATCGAAATGTCATTACAATGCGCCCTTCACCAAGCTGTGCAGACAGTCGGCGGGTGCCGGGGCTGGGGGCTGAGAGAGACGAACAGCAGAGCTCAGAGGGGCTTCGGAAATGAAAGGCTGCATTTGCTGGGATGGTGGACATGTCACCTTGCATTTTCTAAACCCACAGAGTGTCCAACACCAGGTCTGGCCACCATGCCAACTATGGACTTGGGTGATGGACGGGTCAGCGTGGTTTCATCCTGGTAACAACCGTCCCCTCCAGGGCATGGCACTGATGGTGGAGAGGCTGCCATGGGTGGGGGCGGGGGAACACGGGGAATCTCTACACCTCCTTCCAATGTCGTTATAAAACTAAAATGGCTCTGAAAAATGAAGTCTTAATGTACCCGAAGACTTGTGAATTTGCATGAAAAACTGACCTCAGTTAAAAAGGATGACTCCAAACCAACAAAAAAAGAAAAAGAAAAGTATCTAATGCTTACAAAATTTTCCAGTAAAACTTGTCATATCTCAACTCCTGTGAATCAGAGCAACAGTGTCTGGCCAAAGCGGCCCCCTGCGCACGCCCATTTCCCAGACTCTGCGCCTCGGCCAAGGCCGCACCCCAGGGGACCAGGGACCTGCCTTGGCTCTGCCACGCCCTCCCCCACCAGGTCACTCACGTTCCCTCCTCTTCCCTCTCCAAGTCCAAGTGCACAGCGGCTTTCTTCAACTGACTGAAAATGGCTGGCGGAGGAGCGAAGCCACCAGAGAACAGGCTGGACACCCAGGGAGAGCGGAGCTCCTGCCCAGGACTGAGAACCATAAATGGGAAGGACAGTTACGGAACTCACAACGTGCCACCTGGCACCGTGCAAAATTATTGCAATATTACCGACTGTATTCCCTGTGCTGCATTTTACACCCCGTAACTATTCTGTAACTGCCAATCTGTGCTGCTCAGCCCCTTCGCCTTTTTATCTAGTCAACTGAAAAAAAAAAAAAGAATAAAGCGCAAGTACACAAAAAAAGGGAAGGGAAGAGGCGCCTGTGACTGTTCTCAGAGAAGGTCTAGAAGGAAATGCCTCTCTGTTGCCATGAAATCAGGTGAGCAGCGAATGGCGCATGGGGGGAGGTCCCAGAGGGCCGGCCAGGGTTGCCCGCAGGCGCTCAGACCCACAGAGGGGCCCAGACAGGAGGAGCAGTGGGGCCGCTGAGTGCAGGGCAGGACACCGAGGGGCCCCTCCCACCCAGCTCTGCTCAGTACGCCTCACACCACTTTCCACGGCAGGCACAGATAAAGAAAGGTGTGGCCTGAGACAAGGTGGACGCAGGACCCCCACGGGCACAGTGGGCAGGGCGTGTCCTGGTCTGGCAAGTGTGGTGGGCAGACCGGCAGCTGCCTGACCAGCTGTGCCCCTCCCTCCTGGTTCAAGGACCCCTTCCTCTTTCATTCACAATTTGCAGGAAGTGCCCTGATCTGCATTTCCAAATTTAATAAAGAAAAGGTTTAAAATAGTCTCTGAACAGTGAAAACCAGAAAGGACTGTAAAAGGTTAAAAATAACTTTGAACATCTTTTGAAATATAATTGCTTTGGATACACAATCTGTGGCTCTCAGCTGCTTCTCCAAACGCCAGCCTGTGTGCTGCAGGGCAGAGCCCCTCGCTCACGGGCCCTGGACGTTGTGGGGACAGACGCATTGGCCATCGCGGGCAGGACGGTCAGCAGCCAGCACTCCCTGCTGCTGCCGGAGCCGGACTAGCGTGTTCCACCCGGCCATGAAGCCAGAGCCACTCCTGTCTGTATGCATGTGGAGTCTCGTGGAAAACCAGGCAGTTCGTGACTTCATTTTGTGGAAGCAGACGGGGTGTCTAAATCTCCTGCCGCTGCACCTGGCTTCGGGCGTCAGGCTCAGTCCAGGTGCCCCTGGTGCCCTCCCGCGCCCTCCACCCCCAACACCCCTCCTCTTCGTAAACTTGTATTTTTCTTCTTCAGCACGGGAAGCTGCTCCATCACGTGACACAGGGACAGAAGAGTCCTGATCCCTGATGGTGCAGCCCTGGGACTTGGAACTGTCTCTGAGCAGGTTTGGACTGGCCACCCGGCCCTGGGCACGGTCACACCTGAGAGGATGAGGCGGGCAGGTTTGCGTCTCTATTAGGTGGCCCTAGGGAGGATCAGTGGGGAGCCGAGTTTCCAGGGCTCAGTGTCCTCACAGCAGCTGGAACAGTACCTGCGACCAGCACCTGAGGATGTGAGGCCCGAGTAGGTGTTTCCGCCAGCGGCTCCCAGGCGCAGGACACCTCTGGGCAGGAGTGACGGAGACCAGACAACAAGCAAGTATGCACACATGCAGACTCTGCCAGCAGGAGAGGAGAGAGGGCATCGGGGGGCTACAGTGACCCCAGAAACGGGGTCTCTAGCACCAGTGAAAACTCAGTGAATGGGCTCGAAAATATTGTGGAGGAAGTCGTGTGTGAAGCCCAGGCCTGGAGGTTCGTTATGCCACCGAATCAGAATTCCTGAGTGACAGGGAGGGGGAGGGAAGAAAATCGTCGCCACAATTAAAGAACAAATCTCCAGAACTGAAGGGCACGACTTCCCAGATGGAAGGAGAAACCTGGGTGTGGGCACCAGGGACGCAGACCCGGCCCCCACTGCGCCATGCTGGGGCTTCAGAGCCAGGGGCCGAGCCCGAGGCCGGACGGAGTGCCAGCAGCCGATCGCCTGTGCCCCACAGCGTGGCCCTGGCATCCGAAGGGAGACCACGTTCCAGTGGGAAGCCATTCCCACCATGCAGCACCACGTCCACTCAAACGACCCTTCAAAATTCCGACCCTTAGGCGGAATGCAGGTGTTTTCAGATGTTATCAGATACTTTCACATGAGAATTTAGCCTCCTGATTTCCCTTTTTGTAGGAAACCGTGGGGCGCATCTTCCAAACTGGGAGATAAAGCAAGAAAGCGCAGAGCCGGGGTGCAGGATGGGGGGGAGTTGGCCTTGGACAGGATGTTTGTGTGGACAGTGAGTCTCCAAGAAGAAATGGGGAGAAGCTCGAGTGTCTGAGCCTTGAGGGAAGGCCTCGTGGTGCTTCACTGGAGAGACAGCCAAATAAAGAATGAGGTGACTGAGGACTCGGATGCGGCGAGACCAGAGCTCGCTGTGGGTCTCGTGTCCACTGAATTCACAGTCACGACACATGAGTGCTGAATGTCGACGAGCCCAGGCTGCAGAGCGCCTTCCAAGGAAGCTGGAGGGCAGCGGCTCGGGGTGGGGGAGGAGAGGGCCGACTGTAGGTGCAGCCCTGGGCCGCGGCAGAAACCGTCGACCTGAGACAGCGCGGGCTGCGGGGATGCGGCGACTGTGTGAAGGCACCGGCTGGAGGAGGAAAACTGGTTGGCTCTGCGCAAGAACAACTGAGCAGAATAAAGAGAAAACTAAAAATTATGAAAGACAAAATACAGGTTTTTATGACAAAGTTGTTAGAATTTGTACAAGAGGATTATTTCTCCACGGATTTGCCCTCCTGGGCTTCGACACTATGCAGCAGAGCTTCCACAGGACATCCGGGCGGGCTTAAACCAAAGCAGCGTCAGCAAACAGCGAAGAGGTGGAGGTGGGCGCGGGCCGCTGCAAACAGCGCCCCCCGTGTGGGCGGACGCCGCACCCGAGGGCACGGCGGAGCCTTGCTTGGCCTCCGGTGGCCTCGCACCTCCCCTCGCGTGGACCTGGCCCACTCATGACCTGCAGGCCAGCCCTGCCACCGCGGACGCTGGGGAGGATTCACACACGCTTTGCAGTGAGTCCTGAAATCGGGCGGTGTGGGGCCTCCTAGGTTTTACTTTTTCGAGATTGTTTGACTGTTGTAGGGCCCTTCCCAGGTCCAGCGAATCTGAGGATCAGCTTTTCCGTTTCTGCCCAAAGGCCTGAGAATTTGGGAAGGAGTCGCGTGAATGTGCAGACTGCCGCAGGGCCTTTGGTAAACTGACCGCAGACATGGGGTGTCTTTCCCTTTATTTAGTTCTGTGACTTCTCTCAGAAACATTTGTAGATATTTTATTCTTTTGGATACTATTATAAATGAAATGGTTTCATTAGTTTTCTTTTAGATTAAAAATGCTGGTGTATAGAAACAAAACTGATTTTTTGTTTTTGAGCTGGCCTTGTATGCTGCAACTTTGCTGGGTTTCTGTAGCAGCTCCAGTAATTTCTTAGTTTTTGGTATCGACTCTGAGGAATTTTTCTACATAGAGTCATGTCATCGACAAAGAGAGAGGCTTTTATCTCTTCCTTCCAGTCTGGTTGCCTTTTATTTCGTTTTCTTGCCTGATTGCTCTGGCGAGGATGCCCAGTGCCGTGTGGAAGTGGGCATCTTCGTCTTGTTTTTGATTTTAGGGGAAAAGATTTTACTCTTTCACTAGTAAGTACAATGTTAGCTGTGGGTTTTTCAACCACCCTTTATCACATTCTTCTCAGTTTGCTGAGAGTTGGGTTTTTTTAATTATTCATGAAAGGATGTTGAATTTTGTCACAGATGATTATTTGGTCCCCTGCATGCATTTTGACCCAGGTTCTGCTCTGCCTCCTTTATAGAGTTTACCTGTGGCCGCTGCACCTGCCTGGGGCCCCCTTCCATTGTGGGCTCACCCTCACCCTCCTGGCCCCAACAGCCAGTTCTCTGCCCCAGGGCTGCTGGTGGCAGCCTCACAGCAGCCCAGCGAGACTGCGGGCCAGGATGCCAGCAGCAGCCGCGCACGCACATCCCCTGGGAGCCCCATGAACGCCGTGGGCGTCTGGGTGATGGCATTGCAGGGGGCACTCCCCTCTCCTCCGCTTCGAAGGTGGGCTCCTCGGAGCGCCGGCACCACCTGGCCCGGCTCCCAGGGACCTCGACCCCAGCTCTGGCACCATGGGTCTCACTGTCGCCTCACTCAGGGCTCCGTGAGAGGGAGGGAGACACACAGCGGGCAGTGGAGAGGCGTCGCAACCACATTAGACCCCTTCACCTTTCAGTCCTGCCTGCCCTCCCTCTGTCCCCCACCCCCGTCTGACCTTGCAGGGGGCGGTGAGGGGCAGAGGCTTGGGGGAGGGAAGGACCGTCGGATTCTGTCAAAATTCTGTTTCCACTTAGGACAACCCATTGGTGTGTGCGTGTTCACCGAATGCTAATGTACACGACCAGACAGACTTAAGCCCTTTCAATATCTTGCTGCACGGACATTGACTTGTGTGGAAACAGTGGCGTTTTCAGTTTCTAGAGAGTAAAGAAAAGACTTCCACTAACTTCACCAACATTTTAGAAACCCAAAACTTTAGGTTTCTTTGATAATACAGAAAGGTTACGTGAATGTTTGTAGATTCTGTGGATAATTCTGTCTGTGTGACCTTTGGAAAACACCGTCACCACCCTGGACATGGAGCTGGATCTCGGGCACTGGCTGCTGTGACCAACGGGTGGACTGGGGTGGGCTCAGCTCCCCGGAGTCGGTGCCCCCAGTCCTGGACAGCCCCTGCAGAGACCTGCTGTGCTCATTCGGGAGTCTGAGGGAGGGTAAGCGGGGCTGCTTCCAGCGCCACAGAGTCTGACGCCATCCCACGGAACCAGGGGTTCTCACGGTGAGTAATTTGTTCCCCCAAACTACTTGTGACTTGACTGGGGACATTTCGGTTATCTTATCTGGGTGCACGGCAGTCATCTACCAGGTGGAGGCCGGGGATGTGGCTGACATCCTGCAATGTACCAGACGGCCCCGCAGAAAAGGCTGCTCCTCCACCCCGGCTGCTGACAGGCTGGGGCAGGGGCCACGCGTGTGCGGTGAGCAGCAACGCAGCTCTTTCTGCCTTTGATCAGAGGCTTTCATTTCACTGAGTGGTATTCCACGTCCGGCTGCCCTTGATGTGGCTACAGAGCTTCACGGAGCCTGAAGAGCAGGTCAGTGATTTATGTACAAATATTCTTGCCCACAAATGCTCTGGTACGTACAACAAAGCGCCTCACTTGTTCCAAAAATAATGCTCATGTGTTCCAGAATCCAAATACTGCGCTTGAAAGAATTGAAACCCATATGGTGCACATGGAAAAGGGGGAAAGGCTCTTTCATGAATATTTCTTAGCTTGGGACATTACCAATATCACATTCCAAATGACTATATACCCAGGAGTTTAAAAGGCTAGTATAATTAGATTCATAAAATTCTGAGAGCTGAGGCGAGTTTCAGGGACCGTCCAGAACTTGACGGGCTCGGCCACACCATCCCCAGCATCTCAGATGTGCCCTCTGAGGTTCAGGCCACCCGGGCGGAGCTGCCTGGCATGCGGGCAGCCGCTGGCAGGCCTCCTGCATCCTCGCTGAGCTGTTTCACTTGCTGGGTGGTGAGAAAAATGCTTAACGAAGTGCCTTCGGTTCCGCCTCTTTCTGAGACGGGTCCGTATTATCTTTGCACCCCATACAGAAGGTATATAGCAGAGGCTTGAATGCTGAGGAGACGGAATTTCACATCAGACTCAGTAGAATTTGTGACGTGGCTCCTGGAGTGATGGCTTTTGTCGTACCACATCCTGACAGCAGCTCCTTTTAATGTCAATAACAGTGATGACAGATTTGTTTAAAGGTGCAGGTATTGATCTCTGATTCCAACATCCTATAGTCTTGAAATTTCTTACTCTAGAGGAGGATTTGGCAAATCAATCCATAATTTGCCTAAATTAGTATTCTGTTTTAAGATTTAATTTTTCCTCCATTAAGGGGGTGAAGAGAGACACTCCTCCCGTGACTGAGCTGCCACCAGCGTCTTCCCACTGCGTCCCTCCGGCTGGAAAACGTCTCTTTTCCGCCGTGAAGCGGCTGGAGCGGGGATCAGGCAACCCCACCCGAGGAGCATTTACTTAAGTTTAGATCGAAACCATCAGCGCAGACTTTCAACTTCAAGCCGGAGAACGTTTGAAGGGACAGGTTGGAACTTTCGTCAGAGGCTCGCTCGCCTCTCGACTGTGGGACGTACACACAGCAGACGGATGTCACAGCGTGGCCCAGCCGACATCGGGGGTCAGGTCGCAGACGCCGGGGCAGAGCCACGGTGACACCCTCGCGGCCCAGCCCTCAGTTCCCACCAGATCTGATGGCACTCTACGTGTGGTTTGCGAGGAAACGCCATTCATTACAGATTCATTACTTCCAATGTTGCAGTTTCTTCTCATATTTTGGGGCTATTTTTTAACCTTGACATGCTCATGGCTCCAGGGTGGCCGAGCCGCAGACCCCCTGGATGAAGCAGCCCTGAGTGGAAGAGGGGGCTCCGTCGTCTGCGGGTTTTGGGTCACACAGTTAGCTGGCAGTTTGGGGCTGGCTCACACCGTCACCATTGGCGAGCCCAGCCCTCCCGCACGGCTGTGATGTAAATGGCTATTTGACATTTATTAGCTCCTTTGATACATTAGACATCGTAGCAAACATCATTTTGAGCCCTGATCAATGAGATCACAATCTTAATTAATCATGAGACAGGCCACAAATAGAAAGTGAGGATCCTCAGTTTACAGAGAGAGTGCATAGCTCGCCAACAAGGTTTTCTGTAGAGCCTTACCCTCTGCCCAGCATTTCAGAAACCCTGATAAGTCTGAAGAGATTAGGAAGCCACGTGGACCCCACAGGGCTGGCCCCAGAGCGGGTCAGAGATGAGCCAGGCCCGGCCTGGCCCTCACCTCGCAGGCGAGGAGACCCAGGAGGTGACTCCGCTGAGTGGGGCTGACCTGGGCCCACCTCCGTCCTTCAGGGAGCTCATCCTGTGTTTGCGGGTTTGCTTGTTTGTTGGTGTCCGTTACCTCGGGGGAAGGGGTGGGGGTAGGGGAATGCGTTCAAACATCCGCAGGATGTCTTTCCGTTTGAAAGCGCCAAACACCGCTCTGGCGTCTGAGCCCCACCACACTCGTCTCTGAGGACTGAGAATTACAAGGGGCATCGCTGACTCACAAAAGTGAAGGGAAGGCCATAGTTGGCATTTTGAGTAGAATCTGAAGCACAGCTCCTGGGCAAACCCTGCGAACGTCACCAGGCAACTGATGCCCTACACGTGGCTGCGGCAGCAAACGGGCTGAGAAGTGCCCTGGGCTTCGGACCGATCTGAGAAGTGAACAGACCAGGCTGAGTGTGAAGGGCGCCACGGAGGAGTGCGGAGTGGCTGCGAAGCGGGTGGGCTGAGCCACCTGAGAGGCCGCTTCCATGTGCTCCCAGCAGGGGCACCGGGGTGGGGACAGGCGACCAGGACAGTGGTCTGGGCCACACTGGCATCTGATGACGATAACTGTCTGGTGTTAAGGACAAGGTGGGAGCTGGCGGCTGGGACAGGTCTCCACGGGCTGCTGAGAACAAAGCTCGACAGGAAATGACAATGAGTTAAAGCTAGAGAGTCGAGAATTTCAAAAGTAGGAAGCTGATGAACAGATTACACATACAAGGAAATAAGTTATGCTTTAAACAAAGATATTAACATAAACTTTAAAAAAATGGAAATGGATAGCAATTTGAAAATAGATATTTAGTAATTAATAAAAACAACATGGATCTAAAAACAGGAACAACTAAAAAATAGACATTATATGTAACAATAAAAATGCTAAAATAATGTCAACAACAAAGTTGGATGTTATGAAACTTTTATTTTTGGCATCAAAAGCGTCAATCACCAGCAATTTTTTTGGTGCAGCCTAATGTGTGTGGATATGCCGCTGACAGGCTCCTCAGCAGCTGGAGAAACATCCCCGTCTGGTTGCTGGCCAGAAGGAGCATCACCTTCCAAGTGGCTGGTTGGGAGGGTTCTCCAAGCTGGATGCAGGAAAAGCCTTGTTGACTTTTCTCACGAAGTCCCCTCTTCCCTCCCAGTGGAGGACGTCTTGGGCGGGCACCTCTTCCCACCCCTGGACCTCACGCCTCACTTCCCTCTGTGCCCGCTGGGCCCCCGGGTCCTCGTCCGCACCAGCGTCTGCAGCTCAGTCTCTGCAAACAGTTGAGGACCTAGGCTGTGGTCCCTGAGGATCTTCGAGACTCACCTCCCCCTCTTCCTGGTACTGGTGGCGTCGCAAGGCAAACGTGGATGCGCAGTCGCGCATCCCCTCTCTACTGTCACTAAAGTGGGTGCTATAAAAACACAAATATTCAGAAAAGAGCTCTGAGGCTTAAAACAAAGAAGGTAAATGGAAGTAAGAAACTTGGTAGAAGTGTTGAAAGCAAAAACTGGAGAAATTTCCAGAAACTAGAAAAGGACAAGAACTTAGAAGATTAGTGAACAGCAGGTGTGATGTCTAGATGCCTGTATTGATGATGTGAGTGCTCCCTCTGAGTTCAAAGGTTGAAACCTTAACCCCCTTAGGAGGTGGGGGTTTGGGAGGTGACAGGTCATGAGGCAGGGCCCTCGATGAGGTTGGTGCCCCATGAGGACACGGTCACAGCCGTCCGCCGGCAAACCAGGAAGGGGGTCCCCGGGTGCTGGACGTCAGCCTCTAGAACTGTGAGAACGAGCGCGTCACACCTGGTTCTGCAGCCTGTTCTCACAAACAGGAAACAGAGAAAGCATCAAAGGACCGACGGAAGAAAAATGCCTGAACTGCAGAAAAATTAATTTGTGTAGTTTTAAGACAAAAAATAAGTAAATATCACTGAAAAAGAAAAAAGGCAAAGAAAAATTTGTAGAAGTGAAGAACAGGAATCTCCAGACTGTTTCAGACAAAGGACAGAGCACAGCCGCCCCTCCACGCGGCCCGTGCGCAGGAGTTTGGCTTCTGGGAAAAGAACAAGGAGGGGCTGCTCCTTCCACAGGGCTTAAGCCAAGGTATCACACAGTCCAGTTCACATTCAAAAGCTCGTTCTGGTGAAGCGTGGACACGGGGACGAGGTCCGGAGGCATTCAGTGGGAACCTGGTGAGGGGACTAAGGCAGAGTGAGGGGTGCCTTCCCGCAGAAGTAGGGAAGTTTGCGGGCGGGCAGGCCGGATCGTCTCGGAGCGAGGAGCACAGCTCTCCGGTAAGAGCCGAGGCTGCCCCCTCCAGCGTTTGTGAAGTGGCCCCCACCCGAGACAAGGCTTCCTCCCCTCCATCTCGGAGACACCCAGGTCCTGCTGGGGCTGGCTGCCACCTGGACCCCACGCCTGCGCCTCTGCGATTCCGAGCTCCGTGTCACGTGCTTTCTGTTACGTGTCCCTGAAGATGAGTCCCCCACCCCCGGAGAGATGCTGCTTCCCTGGTGCAGCTGCCCTCGGGAAGGAGAGTTTGCTCCTCAACAATGGACTCGCCCTGAGAGAGTCACTCCCACTATAAGCTCAGGAGCAAAGAGAGCGAAGGTGTGTTTCTCCTCGGGGGCCGAGGTTCTTGCTTTGGCTGCTCCCCGTCTCGTCTCAGCGCTGCCACCCCGGGACCCTTTCGGAGGGATGTCCTGGGCGGTTCACGGGCCGCGCGTGTGGGGACTGGAGTCGCTCTAGGGAGATGAGACGCCGGGCTGATGCCGGCATTCCCTGCCTCTGAGCATTAATTGATATGTTCACACAGATATCTATTCTGCTCTATGTATTGGGAGATTTGCTTTAATCACAAAACCCTAAAGAGCAAGTTGTGTTTTCCACATGGCAAGGGACCACACACTCTACAAAGCCTTAAGAAGAATGGTTTACTGTGGATTCTGTCCAATATCATGAGGTTCAGTTGTCCAAAATTACAGTTTTGAAAGATGAGGTTAGCTTAACTAGAGCTGTTTTGGCTGAGATTTCATTGAGAGGCCATCTTAGACCAATCAAATTTTATTAGGCAAATTATTTTTAGGTAAATCTATGGAATCTCTCCAATTTGTTATTTGCCCTAAAATCTTGGAGCTCTGAAATTCTGTTTTGTTTTTCTTCTTTAAAATTCTGTCTCTGTCTCAGTCTCTCTGATTATTATTCAAAGGAAAAAGGCGTTTTAGTTTTGCATCTGCCTGAGGACAAAGGAAATTCAGGATTTTAACACAGGTCACGGGGGAGAAATCCCCCCACCCCTGACCCTGTTCCTGAGACGCTGACACCGTGGTGGGCCGGGAAGGGGGAGTTCTGGGCAAACATGGGGCCCCGGCTGAGCTGGGGAACCTCATGCCTGATGGCCAACTGTCCAATGTACAGCTGCCTGCACGGTGGGCAGCTGGGAGTCTGGGGACAAAGGGCAAGATTTCCAGTATCTGTGTTCAGTGGGTCCTTCCTTCTTTCACTGACACACCTCAGTCAGTGTGGACTTAATGACAACCACAGAGCTGAGAGTCACGGCTCCAGCCACATGCCACCAGACCCCAGGTTCCATTCCACCCTCTCCCTCACATTCCAAGTCAGCCGCAGCCCAGAGCCTCAGTCTCCACGCCTGGTCACCATCCCCTGAGCCACACACTCCCCAAGAAAACAGTTCGTTTTCTAAAGGCACTGGCTTGCTTTCAAGCTTCTGAAAATCAGCCAGAGAGCCCAGGCTAAGTTTAGACAACTAAAAATAAAGTGAAAACATGGTTTTTTAAATTATTATTTTTATTTTAAAAGCCATTTTCGAAATGTACTTATATAGTGGTACAAACTCAGATTAATAAAATTTTACTGTTATCACAAAAATAAGTTTGCTTTTGGCTTGGATAAAATGAAGAACTTCTGTAATGAACACTGTCTTTCTCTCTTATGAAAGGAACGAGCAAACACAGTGTGACTGCGGATATTTGGGGCACCCAGTCAACATCACGAAGATGGGAGGGGCGGGGGGTGCGGGGCCGGGTGGTGGGGGGGACTGTCCATGGGGCCCGAGAGCCTTTAGGGGGGCTGTGGGGACGGTGCCACAACCGTGTGGATGTGCTTAATCCCGCCGACCTGTGTACCCTGAGGGGTGAAGAAGGCGAGCTTTATGTTACAGGCGTTTCATCACAAGAAAAAACCCCAAAAACCTGAAAGTGTGCGACTCTATTCGAGAAATAAAGATAATTGTGAACTTCATCCACCATCTTTAACTTGTTTGTCATCTTTTCTTAAAAATCTTTTCCCTTAAAAAGTGTGAAATGTTTCGGTTCTCAGCATGCATTTTCAGACGTAAATACTCCATGAATGTGGATGTGGACTTCCGTATTGATGCTTGGCTTTCCTTTAAATAGCATATTTTAAAATATACTCTAAACTATTACAAAATGAAGAAAGAATCTGAAAAATGGCAACTCGGGCCCCACTCTCATTTCCTACTTTCGTGGAGAAAATACCAGGTTTCATGGCAGTCGACGCTGTAAGATGGATGTGCCCAGCCGCGGTTCAAACAAATGCACGTTTTCTGAATCTGTCTAAGCAGCAAGGTCCTTTAGAACTCCACGAGCGGAAGCCTGGTACTTCTGTGAAGTGGGTTTACACATGTAGGTTATACCACAAATTTCAACAGAGCCTGACGACACGGGGTTTCAACCAAGCTCTGGGGCGTCGATGGGGCGTCGCGGCTCTGCTGGTCCCCCTGCGACACTGGAGGTGATGCAGATCTGGGGGCAACGGCGGAGGCCACCTGGGGCCCCAGGCCAGTCACCCACGGGAAGCAGGACCGGGCATGGTCCCTCCATCCAGCTGCCCTCGAATCAGACAGACCTGGGGGACCCCACAGTGTCAGTCAGAAGTGGCTGTCAGTTCTGTCCCCGGTTCTCTGTGGAGACAGGAAGGTGACAAAGGAAAGTGCTGACCCCGCGGCTCAGCACTCTGAGGGAACCTGCCGTGATGTCCCCTGCATGGGCAGGGGCTGCGGTCCGAACGCGGTGACACCCAGTGGGCCACCTGTGGTTCTCCTTAGACTTGGTCGGCGCAGAGCTGGGCGGCAAAGCAGAGACGCCCTTGCCGGATGCTGGTGGGACCCCAGCTCCTCGCTTCACGGAGCAGAGCGGTGCCCCGGCTCCAGAAAGACCAAAACACATGCAATTAACGGGAAACCAACTCTGGCTGGGTGTGTTGGGACCCTCTGGGGGCGGGAACCTTTAGAACTGCTGGTGCTTGGGATTCAGCAAAGTGGCAAAACCGAGAACGGAGTCTCCATGGGAACGTCCCCACACGGCTGCTGACCCAGCCTCCAAGCTGGCGACGCCCGGGGCTGTGGCCCTGAGGACACACTTAGTGTGGGACACGGGACACGGCACACCCCAGAGCGCTGACGCGCTGCAACCTGCTGTAGACCAGCGGACACACCGCGGGGGAGCCGGACGGACAGGCAGTCACAGACGTGTGTTCTCGGTCAGGACAGCCCTTCTGATGTCAATTTTGAACAGTTTCGAGAAGTAATGAAATAAGAATTCGTGATTTAAGACAAAGTAACTCAAAGATCCTTAGCGGAACTCAGGGTTCTCTGTGTCTGTGGCCCTCAGCTCAGCAGGGTTCATGGGACTCAGGAGCTCCCAGGACAATTTGTAGACAGAAGCTTCTAGAAGCACCTCTGTCCCGTGTGTGTGAGGCTCAGGCCTATCCTCCATGCTGTCCCCAGCAATTTCTATGTGGACACAGAGGGTTTCTGTCCTTTTCAAAAGTGGGCCAGAAGCCACGAAGCCTGACCTGGAAGTTGTTAGAAGCCAGGTTTTCACACTTTCCGGATGAACTTCCAAGGAGGCCCATGCTTTCTCCAGCTGTGGCCAAACAGACACAGGAGCTGGCACTTTGCAACCGCAGGGCTGGTGGCAGCCCTGGGCCACCGAGTCCGATGGGGGGCCCTGGCGGCAGGTGCTGGCGGCAGGACTGTGAGGGAAGGCGGGGTGAGCCCTGAGTCCGGGCCGGTGGGGGGGCGTCTAGGAGGGACTTTGTCCTGTACAGCGAAGTGGGCGTGGTCTCTCAGACTCCGAGACATCCTGTCCTGTCCCTCCAGCCCCGTGCCCTTTCTGTCCTCACGCAGGCGAGCCACCGGAGAGTGGCTCTGCGGGTGCAGACTCGGGACAGAACTGTCCCCGCAGCAGGCGATGGTAATGGGTGATGATTGGAATGGACACGAGGACACGAGTGAACCAGGAGGAGCTGCGACCGTACCTTCGACGCCAGGCTGCGGTGACGTGGAAAACGGCCAAGGGTCTGGACTGGAACAAAGAATCCGAAGGCAATAGAAAGGGCACGCTGTCAAACTGCAGGGGATTCATAAATCACTCTTAATAGATGAACCAAATTGGTGTGAGACTCAGGTGGGGACAGAGAGCCTGTCTGTGCCTTTGTCTTCCCTTCGGCGATGAGCGGGTTGGGTGGACCCAGGCTCCAGCGGACGATGAAGAGGTGGTTGGGATGAGCCCACCGTCGGTGAGGAGAGGGTCGCGCTGTGTCTGTCAGCCGTCGCTCCTGGAAGGGCAGCCCACAGGGCCGCCTTGGTGGTGGAGGGCCTGCAAGTTTGAGCCGTGATGACATCTCCAGCGTGAATATGAGTGTGGCAACCCCTCGTGTGACTTTCCCCTCCACGGAGTCACTTTTGAGGCCATAGCCGACTGCCCCCCACCCGTGCCCTGTCCTCGATCCTCGGATCTTTGGCCAGACTGGCCCGTCAGAGCATCAGGCACCTAGGAAAGGGGTCAGACTCTCCTTTGGGGTCACTGGCCTCCGCCCTGCCACCACAGTGTCCTGTGGGGGATTTTAAATGCAGGCATCAGAAAGCAGTGTGGCCTGCGGGCCGAGGACGGGCAGCAGAGGGAGGGGAGGGAGCCTGCCCAGACGCCACCCTCTTGGGGCTACGTGGAAGCGCACGGCTTACGACTGTGAGGACATTTAGAAACCCGTTATTTCCTTGTTTGCAGAAACTCCAACAAGTCCAGTCTTCTGTTGTGCTGTCTTCAGACTCCCTGGACATTAAAATAAAAGTTGAGTACGAAAGTGGAATGAGAACGTGGAAGATAACACGGCCGAAAATGTTGATACAGTGGTACCGGAACTTACAAGCCAGGTCCTGGCGGGGTGGCTCGGCTGCTTGGAGTGAGAACTCATGCACCGAAGGGTGGAGGGTTCGATTCCTGGTCGGGGAGGGCAACCGATTAGTGTTTCTCTCTCTCTCCCTCCCTCTCTCTCAAATCAGTAAGCATGCCCTCAGGTGAGGGTGAAAGAGGGAAGAATTCACAAGCCACAGGGGCACAGGCTGGGGCTCTGTGGGAGGGCGCCCTCTCCTTCCCTGGCTGGGAGAACGGGTCAGGCCGCAGCTGTGGCCCCCGCCCCCGCGGGGAGGTGATGGTTGGCAGTGGGGCCATTGCCACCGAGGGGAACTGACTGCTCCCTCTACTTCAGTTACTGGATGTTCAGTGCCGGCAAAGTGCTCTTTCTGAACAAAAAGGTAATTACAGCGTTTAATGGCAACTCCAGGAAGTGTGTTTTCTACAACTTTGTTTTCTTCTTGGCTAATAGAAACGTGGAGCAAAGCCACCAGCTCCTCCACTGACGGAGGCCAAGTTTGGGCAAAATTCCCGAAGTACAAACCCCCAGAGAAAGCTTTTATTTGATGAGAGTATAGAGAAAGGGAGAAGACTTCAGAGAGCAGGAGAGACAGGAGAAGCAAGGCTTGGTTGGCGGGAAGGGTAAGAAGCAGAACCATTTCTTCATTCCTGGTCTGGAACCAGTTTCCCGTAGCGCGGCGACTCTGACCCCAGGGCAGGGGGAGGGGTCCGGCTGTGTGCTCTGTCCAGTTCACCTAAAAATAAAGGCCTTTCAAAGTGAGAGACAACAGGCATTTGCTGGAGACCAAAGAACAGCTATTTCTGAATCACAGATTCAGACCGAAGCCCAGGCTGCTCCGATGAGGAGACAAAGGCGAGGGGCACTTAGAAGGGGAAGGGGACGGTGACACCCACGACCTGAAGGTGTCTGTTTAGGTGATGTCTTGCACCAGTATTTGCCTTATTTTTTCATGTTTCCTGAAATCTGTTGGGAATGGAGCAAACTGGAGTGTGCAGGGCTTGGGACACAGTGGACAGCTGTCTCCTGGTCGCTTCCCAAACCTGAAGGACTCCAGAGCCTGCCTGGAGCAGGCCGGTGTGAGGGCCGAGGGCCAGGTGTCTCCCTGACACCAACCTCTTCGTCATTGGCGTGCAGTGTGTCTGAGTCCCCCGAGAGCCCGGCGGTGAGAAGAGGTGGCTCCTGGTGGCCAGGCTCACGCACTGCTGAGGGACTCAGTCACAGAGGCAGGGCTGCTGCGCCTTGGGCTCTTCCCAAGGGCATGTGACAGCCACTCGAGTCCTGTGGCATGAGTCCTGTTACAGGAGGCTCCTGGTTCTTCTCAACGCTTCTGTTTTATGTTATAGAAACAGCTTCTGAGCGCTGAAACGATGTAAGACACAATAGAAAGTTATTGGGTTGGCCCAAAAATTCATTCGGGTTTTCCGACAATGGCTACCATGGCACTTAGTTGTCTTTAACTTCCTTTGAAATAATTGTGTTAGATTGTCCTGTGATGGCTGTCATCAGCATGCATTTACAGAACCTCATCAAAATCGGTAAATTTTTGTGTGTAGCCATTTTAATATTAAAGATGGAGAAATAAGCAAGACTTTCAGCACATTATGCTTTATTATTGCAAGAAAGGTAAAAACATAACTCAAACACAAAAAAAGATTTGTGCTGTGTACAGAGAAGGTGCTGTGACTGATCGAATGTATCAAAGGGGGTTTGCAAAGTTTTGTGCTGGAGATTTCTCGCTGGACGGTGCTCTACCCTTGGGTAGACCAGCTGTTGATATTGATCCAATTGAGACATTAACTGAGAACAATCAATGTTGTACCATGTGGGAGATAGTCAACATATTCAAATTATCTGAATCAATATAGTTATTGATGAAAAATGTGCCTTTTATTTTATGGAAAAACCGTACAGACTTTCTGGCCAACCCGGTATTTCCATGGACCCGAGCCCCGTTCTGAGAGTTTGGGGACATGGGCTCTTCGGCGAGAGGACAGCTTGCCAGGCTGGCCTTTCCTGGTGTGCGCTGAACGAAGAAAAGCAGAGACCATCCCAGAAATGGCAAGAACAGCAGGAACCCAGACGCCCCAGTCAGGGCCTGGCACAGGGGACGTGCTGGCCAAGCTGGGTTCAGAGGCCCACACGGGCGACACAGGAGCGAGGACCAGGGCAGCCGGCACTTGCTGGGCACTGCCGCATTTCCGGTGCTCAGCCTCCCAGCTGTGGGTGTGAAGTCAGCCAGCTCCGTCTGGGTGATGCAGTCCTGTCTCAGTGGCCTCTCGGCGGAGAACTTCCAACATCTAAAAGCAATAACAGAGCGGGGCGCAGATGCTGAGGCTGGGCTGCCATGGAGACGGGATGTTCTCCGATCCTCCGCTGAGGATGCCTCCGGGCTGCTGGTTATAGAAAGGAAAGGCTTTAGTCAACGGCGCATCTTGACCTCCAGCGGAAGAAAGTCCTCTTTCGGGCCCACGTATGCATGAGCCTCAGTTATTTTTGGTTGCAAAATCAGTGTTGTCGCCACCACAGTGAATCTGCTGTAAAAGAGCAGACTCTGCCAACACGTGGGTGTGTGGTTAATTACTGTCTTTTTATAAAAGAACTGTGCTTTAATTGACACATTTTTCTTTACTTAGGACATTAGTGACGTGTGGTTCTGGCCTGTCGCAGGCATGTCCTGGAAACAGTACCCTGTGGAACGGCACTGAATGGTATCGGAAAGTGTTCATGCCGACGTGTTGGGTGTTCTCAGGGAGACGAAACTCATTAAAAACAGGACTAACGCCCTCAGAGAGCCATGGGGGCTGAGGGCTGATCTGGTACGAAAGGAGCTGTGAGAAGCTCAAAAGGGGGATAAGTTCCACTTTAACAGCTGAACTTTAATAAAAGCTGCTCTTTAAAGACCTTGGGCAGACTGTGAGGGCAGAGGCTTTCTCCTCTTGCTCTGGACACGCACACTTCCTCTCTCCAGGGGAGAGCCGGAGGGGAGCCTGTCCTGAAGTGGACAGTGTGCAAGGACCAGACATCTGCCCTACTGCCCCAGCCCTGAGCACATGTGGAAGGAAGCCTTGCCCTCACGCAGTGAGACCACAGTTGGCGGTGGGGAGTTGTGAGCAGACAGGGCCTGGTGCCCAGTAAGGAGAGGACTCTGGCCGGGCACCTCTGCACATGCAGAGGGTCGTCCTGTGAGCACGGAGGGGCCTCGATCTGGGGACTCCAACCTCCGGAACCAGCAGGCACACTCCTGGTTACAGCCCCAACCGGTCACCTGTCTGGGCCTCTCCCTGCCCAGAGTTTTGGCTCCACGCGTCCTCATTGTCTTGGACTTTCTCTGATCTCTTTAACTGAATATATATAGTTTTGGTCTAGCTTTAAAAATTTTTTTCTGAGCAAAGAATTAGTATGGCCATTTAAAATCTTCCCATTGCCTTTAGAATACACATAAAAATTTTGAGGGCCTTACATCTGATATGCTTTTTCTCATTTTTTCAGGCTCATTTCATGTGATTTCTGTACTTCTTTGCCACAGATATATTTTATTTGTGACTTTATGAAGAACTGTAGACTTTCAAAGGGCCTCATTCTATTCTATGGGGACAGTAATCATCATTGAACTAGAGAAGCTAAGAGTTTCTTTAATAAAATGTCCTTTGAATAAACATAATTCAACCACACGTGACTCTCCTGACACCCCTGCCCGGGTCCTGCGGGTTCCGACACCGGCGCGTTCCCGGGCACCGGCGGAGGATTTCAGCACGAAACTCCTGGAGCTCCCTGATTCTGAGAGTCGGACTCCATGTGCTGGAGAGCAGGGGCCGAACTCAGGCCGCGGCTCATCGCTCGGATTTGAACGAGAAGAAAAGGTTCCGTCGTGGAGGAGACCCACGCTGGCTCTCGGTCAGGAAGGTGCTGAGACACCTTTCGCGTCCGCACCGAGGCAGGTGGCCGCACTCCCTGGGCTCCTCGGCAGCCCCTTCACTGGCCGGTCGAGATGCCGTTTTGCCAGATTTGCAGAGCGACAATGTGAGATGTGAACGCTGCAAGAAGCCGCCGGGCGTGTGTGCTGGCGGGCGCTCTGGTCCACGTGTGGACACAGCCCTCGGTCCGGTCTGCCCACCCCGAGCTCCCTGTTGGGACCTCAGGGCTCTCGCTGCGTGTCTCCGGGTCTGTCCGTGCGGGGCCACCCCCCGGGGGGGCAGAGCCAGAGGGCAGGCTGAGCCTGGTTGGCTGGGTCTCATTTCCAGAGGTCACGGGAGCAGGGACATGGCTCAGTTGGTCACTAAGAAGCAAGTGCTGCCGGGACTGGCCGGCCCACTGCCCTCGCTGCTGGCTGCACCCCGGAGCCCCGCCAGCGGGTAAGTAGCGGGGTCCCTGTGTCAGGTGAGTCACACTCATTAGGACTCGGTTTGCCTTTGGGATCCGGGTTTTGGAGACCATGCAGCTCCTGCAAAGCGGTTCATCAGACAAGATGTCCGTTCACCGCGCCGGCTCTGGGGCGCTCTGAAGGACGGACAGCGTGCGGGGTGGGGTGGGGAAGGGCCCCGGGAGGACGCGTTTCCTGGGTGGCCATCCGTGTCACCCACGTTCAGTCCCAGTTTCCGTGTAAGACTGTGCAGCTGAGGGAAAAATGTATGTCAGTGATGAATTTGAAGGTCAAATTAAGCTTTGAAATTGTTACATGCACACTTTGCGGAAACCCCTCAGCATCTAGGAGCTCTGGGCGGTGTTCTCATGGTCCTGAAGCTGTGGGTGAACCGCGGCCACGTTTCACAGACCCCTGCTGCCTGCACGGTGGCGCGTGGGGTGCCCAGCAATCCGATCGCAGGCTGAACTCAGCTGCTTCCCAGGAAATCATTTTCTAATTATTGAAGCCATCTTTTGACGATACCGGAAATTAAATCTTTTCAATTTCTTGTAAATGAGAGGTTTTTTTGTAAAAACAATTCTTGCTGAGTTTATGGAATCTTGCACTTTTCCTCTGACTTTAAAAAAAATTCCCTTTTAAACCTCCGAGTTTCAGATGTGAAAATGTGGGGAGTGGCCCTGCTGGGTGGGGGGAGGGGGACTGGTCTAGGTGAGGGGACCCACGTGGGTAACCCAGTGTCCACGTGGTGAGGAGTGATGCAGCAGAAACACCACAGCCTGGCGTCGGGACATTGGCCATTGGTTCCTCTCAGGTCTGAGGCTGGAAGTCTAAGATGAAGGTGCGGGCGAGTCTGGTGTCCAGTGAGGACCTGGGTCCTGGTTCGCAGACTCTCCCCCTGCCTGTGCTCAGGGGCGGGAGGGGCGAGGAGCTCTCTGGGGTCTGTTTCCAGGGCACTGAGAGCTCCACTCAGGACCCTGTCACCCCCAAAGGCCCCACAATGAAATATTCATCCGTCACACCGAGCAAACGTATTTTTAACCGCATACCTAGGAGAAGGCAAAGGCAGAGACCAGAGGTGTCAGAGAAGTGGGTGTGGTGGGAGAAGCACTGCCCGTCCAAACACCAGCAGGCCAGAGTCCGCGTCACCTGAGAGTCGTCTCCGGAAACTGTGCCAACTGCGTGAGAGGTGGTGCAGCGTGTGTGTGCACATGTATGGTGAAGCTGGACGCATGTGAGCATATGTTCCTGCAGCCTTTATTCAACACGCAGTGTTTTTAGGCAGGAAGCTGAGACACGTGGACACCGAGGGGGGAGCTCACGTCCTTTCCTGAACATGCCCCGGCTGGAGCGCTGCCCCCACGCTGGGTCCGTCTCCTCTTCTGCTCCTGCTGCCTAAGGAGAAGCCACTGCTGGGGCACCGGCTCCTCGGGGCCTGAGGAGAGGCAGGAAGCCGGAAGCCATCTCTGCACTGCCCACCTTGCATGCCCACCCGAATGTTAGCTTCCAATAACAGCGGCAGCTCACTGTGGAAGTGAGCAACCCATCAGCAGCTCTCCCAGGGCCCGAGTGGACCTTGAATATCTCCATCTGAGCTGAAGGCAGGTTGTGAGAACCGACTTGCAAGCACTTGCTTCTAAACCCGAAAATGCTGCATCATTGTAAGGTAAAATGCCCAAAATACAGCATTTGCAAACAACTTGCAAGCCATGTGTGCCCAGACACATTATAAAATCATACTCCACGTGTGTCCCATCCATGAACTGTGACATACTGGAGAAT
Organism: Micronycteris hirsuta; assembly: GCA_004026765.1. NCBI lineage: Eukaryota > Metazoa > Chordata > Mammalia > Chiroptera > Phyllostomidae > Micronycteris > Micronycteris hirsuta. The sequence goes on along the minus strand of PVJI01000943.1, from coordinate 42,593 downwards.
TAGCCTCTTGAAACTGAATTACTCTGTTCAGTGTGAATCAAAAGTCACCAAACCAAAGCAAATAGGACCGTGGCCGGAGCCTTGCCGGGCCGCCCAGAGCTGGCGGTGCGGGCGGTGCGGGCGGTGCCGTGCGGAGGGGTCTGTGCAGGAGGAGGGAGGTGTGCGGTGCCCACCCCGCGGGGAGTCCCGTCTCATTCCAACGGGAGCAGGTTGCTTTGTCTGCTCTTTTGTACTCAACACGACGGGAAACCCTCAGGGAGCGCTGGCTCCGGGCCAGCTCTCCCCCGCCTCCGTGAGTTCTGCGATGAGTAGGAGTTTTCACATCAGGAATTTGGGGCGATGGGGTAATTACGAGGTCTCGCATAGTGGGCATGTTTCCGTTTGAGAGGCACGGGTACACACAGGGCACCAGCTGACAAAACGGGGTGAGTGCCACATTTGTGCTCGCGTCACTGCTGAGGAAGCCAGGGGACGCCAGCGTTCTCCATGTCCCGGGCTCTCCGGTGACCCGTGGGCAGAGACAGGTCAGAGCTGGTACCTGCGTCACTGCCTGGTGGGAAGATCGATAGGGAGAAGATCGGTGGGCTCCGAGCCAGTGCACCTCAGCCTGGCCAGGCCTGCCTCCACGACCCGGGCCAGACGTCTGCAGAGATCCAGCGCTTGTGGGGCCACAGCCCACCGCTAGCTCCCAGAGCCAAGAGGGTCTTCCTCTGACCTTGGCTGGTCATTTCAGTGGAGCCCTGTGGTGGAGAGAGGGACAGGCTGTCCTGTTTCCCTCTGGGTAATGGCCACATCATCCTCGTGGTGATTAAGTGTCTCCTAGTCACCCCGTGAGTCTGTGCTTGAGTTTCAGTTCCGTTCAGTGAAGGCTGTGGAAAGCAACGTGCCGGGTGCTGGTGAGGACAGACTCCCCTGAGCTCTCCCCTCGGCACCCCCCACACGTGTTTGCAGGCAGCGGTACGACCAGGGCGGCTGCATCCAGCGAGTGGCAAGAGGAGCCGGGGGCACAGAGGACCCTGAGCGCCATTGACTCAGTGCAAAGAGAAGGACTTTGGAACAAGGGAACAGGACAGCATAATAGAGTGAATTGTTTCAATCAGGCTTTGATGGGCCTAAGCAGATGGTAAACAGAAGCTGTGCGATGCCGTGCTCAGGAGCCAGCCGGAGACCACGGACAGAGGTGGAGGTTTGTGGTAAACAGGAAGCTGGATGGTGACGGCTCGGTAGAGTCGCCAGAAAAACATCATCTCCCCGTTTTTATTTTTAGCATTGGAGGGTGAATCGCTGCAATAGCCGCGTCGTGCCTGCGGAAGGGGGAACGTTTTGTTTCTCGGGGACTCCGTTCCAGGTGTTTGCTCCGCAGTGAACTTTATTTACAGCGCGCTGGGCAAGCCATGCAGTAATGAATTCTAGGAAAAAGCAAAACTCAATATTCCAACCGTGGGTTTCAACTTTGATTGGTGCGTTTCTGCCTTTTTCCTTTGGTCACATCTGCTTGTTTTCCTTCCTCTGGCCATGTGCTTCCGATACAAAATGACCTTCCGCTTATTATTCTCTCGGAAGCTCCCATGTCAGAGCCACTCATCTGGGCTGCCGAGGGGCGGCCAGGCCAGTGAGACACAATGTCCTAGCACGGTGCAGGTGGAGGTGGCCACGCAAGTCCACAAAATAAAAACCGGAGAACGTTTTATGACCCAGGTTGCAGAGGTGCGTCTCCCTCCGGACAGAGATGCTGAACCCTGTAAGGGAAAAACTGATACATCCGCGACATCCAAGTCAAAACTACCAGTCCTCATACAGCGTGTAGAGAAGATGGCAGTGCGAGCTGCCCACCACGAGAAGGTGTGATGTCGTGTGTGTGCATGTGGCTCTAAGACTGTGTGTCTAGCTTCTCCTCGATCACGCCTTCATCTCTTCCTAAAGAGCAGCAGGCTGGTCCTGGGTCCAGGTTTGCTCCTCTCGGGCCCCTCGGCAGTGGCGGGGCTGATCCCAGAGAGCGGCGGCGCGGCAGGTCCCCTCTGGGCCACCCGTTCCCTCTGTGACACACCCAGCCTCCGCCCACACTCACACTCACACAGGCATTACTAATAAAGATGACTTTTTGAGTGGTTCTCTTGTTTTAAAGCAGCAACTAATTCTTGAAAAGGATAGATGTCATGTTGAAGAAACCATTCCATTTCAGTAACGGGTTTATTGCATGACAAAACTTACACTTTCCGAATAAAGATATTATATCCTGCAGTTTGCACTGTTTTACCTTTTCACCACTTTAAATTTTAAACACACAACTGCATCTGAGTGTTTGCACAGGCTCAGGTCTGCATCACCATCACCAGGTTCGCGCCGACTCTCTTGCTTGAAAGCAGGACACAGCACACCCAGAAGGCGCTCGCAGAGCAAGTCTGCGAACCAGGTGCCAAGGAGGAATCCGTCCGGCCACGTCTGCCTGCGGTGGCTCCAGCTCCCTACACACTAGATGAACACTCATGTGCAGTGTGATTTTATGAAAGAATGCACAATAAATATCCTAATTTGAAGATTACATTTATTATTAAAATTCAATAGTAACCTCAGCAATTATTTAGAACTTAGTCTCACAAAGGCATTCTGGAGAGGAACATTTTATTCTTGACATGGTTTCAAATTCCGGTGCACAGCGATTAGACACAGCAGCCTGCTTTTGTGGGTTTGATTATTATTTTACAGTTGTGCTCGTTCAGGGAGGCCCCCGGCCGACGGCGCCCGGCAGGCAGCCGTCACTGGGCTGTGAGTCGCAGGATTAACAGAGTGTGGTAGTTTTCCCGTGAAAGGGAGCCTGGAGCCATGGTCCTTGTTTCCTCCCGGTCAATTCCCGGGAGCGGAAATGGGGTCAAAGTACTGAGACATCTGTGCTTAAACTGACCGCACGACTAACGTCTTTTCCAAAGTCCGGTTCACTCTGGAGGGTGACTCCTCACCAGCACAGGTTTAATTTTTGCTTATTAATGTCATGTGACTTATGTGCCTCGTCACTTTCTGATCTCTGGTTCGTGCCACTTCAGCTCACAGATGACCAGCTGGGAGTCTTCTCTGGCACCTGGGAGATTGAGAACAGACAGTGTTCCCCAGAGAGAAGCCAGGGCGGGCAAGGGGCCCGGGTTGCACAGGGGTTCGGGGCTCTGCCAGGACTGGCAGCCGGTGCTCAGTGATTCACGTTTAATAGGAAAGAGCAATTCTGCTAATGTGTCTCCTCCGGGCCTGCCTGGGACTCTGCTCCGCAATTTCCTGCCCATCGTCCTTTCAGACCACTTAATAGTTCATATTGCAATTAGCCAATTCTTGTTTTTCAGTGCTAATTTTGAACATTCCTTCTATTTTTGTAAGATCCCTTTTCAGTAAATAAAATAACCACACTTTCTTCTAAACGTTCACACCCTGCAGTCCGTCTACAGTCGCAAGACTCTGTGTCACGCTGCGTCCTCGGCTCCTCTGCTGCCCGAGACGCACTCCTCCTCTGACTCCTGTGTCCCGATCCGGCCGCGCGCTCCCCTGAGCACCTACTGGGTGCCTGGGATGAGGGCTGGGGCCGGACCCACAGCCAGGGAGGGCGGACGGGCCCCTTGTCTGTGCAGAGCCTGCCATGGGCCCAGCGGTTTTCTCACAGCCTGAGTCAGTTCTCCTCGGAGGCCTGTGCAGACGTGGCTAACGGGCACGATCCCCGACTTTGGGGGAAGGTCGCTGCCCCGGCCACATGACTGGGCCTGAGAAGGGAAGGGATCCGCCTGGAGACAGAGGTCAACAACCTCTCTACTTGCGTTCTGTCTCTGCCCTGTAGATCCGCGTCTCTGGAGACCAGTGACGGGGACAGGAGAGGACGGCTGGCGTTAGCAGAGTAACTCAGGGTGTCCTGCCTGTGACGTGTCTTTCTGATACTCAGGCTAAAGCTTCGTTGACCAAGCCAATCTCTCCAGTTCCGGTGCCTTGGGTAGCAAGTCCCACCTGCTGGGCCTGGTGCCCGGCTCTGGGCACAGGGAGGGCGCAGAGGGCCCTGAGCAAGGGCAGGAGAGACCGGTGAGCCATCTCACGGCAACTCCATGAGGAAGGAAGTCGCAGGCAGCTGCCTGTGGGCAGGGCACGCGCCTCTGTGTGGCCCGGAGTGGGGCAGCCCCGCAGTTCTGTGGGGACACCCGCCTGTGGACTGGAGCCCCAAGGGCAACCATGTCCCTTCCCCGTCTCTCCTGCGCACCCGAGGGCCAACATTTCACTTTCTCCTCTCTGCGGCTCCACAGCTTCTGAGGTCCTGGGGTGACTTCCATGCAGGCAAAGTCTCTCTTAGCAGTTCTCAGCAACCCAGGTCTCCACACGGTCACCAGCCCCCAGCAGTTCCATGGGGCCACTTACCCCCTGCTCCCCACCGCCCCTCCCAGCAACAAGCTCAGTGGCTCTCCTGCTCCAACCCACACAGTGGCTCACAGAGCCTCATCACCAGTGGGGACCAGTGGGGACCAGCGAGGACCAGCGAGGCCATGTTCTGTGACAGCGCCGACGCCGGCTCTGGCCAGGTCACCCTTACAGAAGGCGAGTGAAGCAATACAGGTGACGTGGGGACCTGTGCTGTCTGCCATTCGCCTGTCAGTCCTGCTGCTCTGGGACCCCTGTCAGCAACCCCCATGCCCACCCACCCCTCCCCACACGTACGTCCAGCGCTTCGCCTGGGCGGTGAAGAGTTTTCCGTGACGGGATGATGGCCAGGCAGGGGTCGTCCCACAGAGCCCGTGCCCACGTGGTCCCCGAAGCACGGGTCTTCAGTCCCACCTGGCCACCCCCCAGGGTTACTGCCACTCATTCCAGTCACAGAATCTGGCATGTGGTGGAGGGGACTCGCTCTGGTGCTGCCATCGTGGAGTGAGACGCGTAGGAGTTTACACAGTCTCACGAGCCTCCCTCAGTCTCCAGCCTTCAGGCCTCCAGGCCTGGCTCGGCTGCCTGTCGATTTTCTCCAACCCCATCCTTCCCACTGCGATCTGGCCACCTGCTTTCCCTTCCACACACCTGCAGCATTTTCTATCCTTGTCGAAAAAGCATGTCCCCTACGTCAGCCACGGGTGCACCACTGGGTGGGGCCCGGAGACCGGAACCTCAGACCCTTGGGACATCAGGGCTGAATCTGTGTGTTGACAGGACCCTGGTGACCCAGCGCGCTCTGCGATGGGACACAGGTGCAGGCACACAGTCAGCTGTGCACACAGCTCCTCACTCTCAGATCCGTTGCATCCGTCCGCCTGTCCGTCCACCTGTCCGTGCGTTGGACTTAACTCCTGCTGTCTCTTTCCAGACTCTTCCTTCCTGATGTGTCTTCAGGGCCCTTAGTTCATCCTGCGCTCCGGGGAACCTGAGAAGAAGCTCCACCTTTGACATTGGTACCAGAGGCAGCAGCTGCTCTGGAAGCGCACGTAGGATGCAAGGCTCACGGGCGGGAGGAGCACACAGCCCTAGTGCAGGAAGTGACCTACACCCCCCCACTCCAAAGCGGGGTGTCCTCACCCCTACGAACAAAAACCACGGGCCCCAGGAGGGACACAGCTGCAGTGAATACACCACAGAATTGGGGCTGAAACCACCCTTTTCCCTACTGGTATGCGTGCAGCTAGGTCCTGCTGCAAAGCCACGCTGGTGCTTGGGCGGGTCCTTCGTGGGCATGTCCTTCGTGGGCATGTCCACAGCATATTTCTACCGCTCGTTCTCTCAAGACATTTATTTTCACGGACACCACCACACCGCCACCCACTGGGAGAGGCCCGTCCTGGTCCCCAGCCGCCCGCGCCACCCCCCGACCCCGCTCTGCTTTCCTGGATTTTTACTGCGCATGTGGCTTTCCTCTGGGTCATGTCGCCAAACTGCCCATGATGCGCCTTTGCTGGCCTCTCCATGGTGGCGTCGCTGGGATCTCTGCAGAAGCCTGAGCCCCAGGCCCCTCCCTCTGCTGCAGGTGAGCGAAGGGTCGAGTGTTCAGGTGTCTTTACTGCCCCAGCGGCACCTGCGCTGAGCAGAGGAGTTTGCTGGGGGCCTCTGGGAATGATGGAGTTTTCCGACTGGCGTCCTGGACCGTGTGTGGGGACACTCGGAGTGTATGTCACAGGAGGGTGAGTTCTGATTTTGGACCTGTTGCCTCTGACACCAGGCAAGTCTTGCTGGGGTACAGTCTGATTTTTGAGGGGCCGGGGCAGTGAGGTAAAAGCAGGCAAGACATTAGAAAGAGGGAGAAAGGATGCAGGAAGGAACTCCTGGCTGTGCTGTGAGGGGCCACGGGGTTTGGTCTCCCTCAGAACACGGTCACTCTGGTGGATGTCTGTTATTTCCAGAGTAGAACTTTGCTCTATTGGTGGATATTAATTTTTAAATATAATTTTGTCTTGGACAAAATCCTAACTACCCAAGGGGGCAAATACTCTCTGGATGAAAATGCAGACTAACAGGTGGCTTTTATCAGCTTAAATGGGGACTCAGTTTTGACATCACATGAGCATGGCTTGTGCCTTGAAGCCCCACGCTCACCTGTGCTCACCCTCAGTTCTGCAGGCACCTGGGGCCACAGCACGTGCAGGTGGAGCAGGAGGAGGTAAGATGGGGCGGGCATAGCACTGTCCTTTCCATTTCATCTCACTAGAAAGTTCTCTTATCTCCAAGAATCTTCTGGCGTCTGCACAGTAGGCTTATTGGACCGAGTATAAAGTCTTCCTCATTATACGAGAAACCAGTAATGATTGGTTTTGCATCAAACCGAGATAACGGCTGATGTTGCTTCCACACAAAAGCTGTACCTTCCTGGAAGGCAGAATGAGTGTTTCAAGTGACCACACTTCATGTCTCAGCTGAGAGAAGTGCATTGGCCGCATGCAGGTCAGTCCCCACCCAGCGGCCTGCTTCCTGGGGCCGGGCCCGGCGCTGTGAGCCAGGCCCAGTTCCAGGTCCTGCCGAGCGCTGCCGCAGGAGCAGCCCGGGCAGCGGCCATCGCCCGGCCTCTCCCCAGGAAGGCCGCTCAGACTGATACCTCAGTGCTCAGGGCACGGAGCGCAAGCAGCCCCACCATGGTGCGTGGTGAACCGTGAGTAATCTCGAGTCACTTTCACGAACGGTCAGTTCTGAGGGGCCGCACCTGTGATGGTTCACTGGGCAACTCAGAGCCCAGTGCGCTTTCCCCGACAGCAGCAAGAAACGAGACAAACGGGGACACATAGGAAAGCAAGTAGGAAGATGCACATTTCCACCTCACTCGGAGCACACTGTCATATGACATCATTCCTGCTGTATGACATCATCCCTGTTATATGACATCATTCCCATTATATGGCATTGTCCTGTTACATAACATCGTTCCTCTGGTCATCAGAAGACAGGCACAAAATATGGATTTGCAGCTAATGGAGTTTCTTCTAGTCTCGTCAGCAGCCATACCTTTCATTTCTCATTGTTTTAGTTTTATGACCAGGTTGAAAACGTGGCAGTGGAATGGAAAGACAGAAAGTGTAGAAAGTAGTGGGCTAATTTTTGTGAGCTCCACCACGCTCGCATCACCTGGTGGAAACTGAGAGCGTGAACCTGCTGAGTCGGTGCAGCATCGTGACGGGGGCTGTGCCCGTGAGGACGCGGGACAGGAGCCTGGGGGACAGGGGGCCTCCTGACCCTTCCTCCCCTCCCGCGCTCCTCTGTGGGTGAGTGGACGAGTGACCCAGAGAGAGACGAGTCTGCTGGGACCATACACACGTCCTGAAGGCTTCGGTGACCCCCACCCACCACACGCAGGCAGGTCAGAGGACCGGCCAGATGGTGGCTGAACCAGCAAAGGACCTTTTCAGAAATAAAATGCACAGCAGTTACCTGGTATATATTTAGTGGTTGAGTTAACAATTACAATATTGCGACTGAGCAGCAGCACACTGTCTTTTTCAATGCCAGTGACTAGGCCTTTCACTGGACACCCAGCTGACCAGAGAAGCCGGCTCTGCCAGTCCACCCCATGGACAACATGGCCACAGGCCGGTGGCCGTTTACTTTTCGGGTCCCACTGGTCCCAGGCTCCCTGGTTCCGTTCCTCTCTGCGGTTCTCAGCCTCCCTCTGTTTCGGGACAGTCCCGGCGAGGCCTGCCTTGATTCCAGCTGAGAAGGCCAGCTCGGAGCCCCAGGGTCCTTGTTGGTGTCGTGAGGCTGCTGCTCCCAGGCCCCCAGGCTCCTTGGTGGGAGGAGACAAAAGGAGCTGTCTGTCACCCTCACCTCTTGCTCAGCCCCCTGAGGGCGATGACAAATTTCCACATAAAATCGGGATTTATTCTACTTCTGGGCCTTCAACATGTCCATCACCAATATAGCAACTTCATATAAAAATTACATAAATTCTACATATCCAATTGCAAATGCAAAATGTCAATACGTCAGAAAGGACTTTCTGCTGGTTGTCATCCTACTTCACACGCGTGGAAATAGCTGAGTGAAGATTGCAGGATGAGAATGCTGGAGGCAAAATGCAAGAGAAAGAAATCTCACAGCAGCTGTGATTTCAGGCCACTTGTATTTATCTGAGAATCGGTGCAAACACCGCCTCTGTTTTTGCTGGAAAAACTCTTTCCTGGAAGACAAAGGTCTCAGGTTTTGGCCTGGCCCACTCCGGAGTCTCAGGCCTCCCATCTCATCTGGGAAGAGGAGACACTGTTCTGAGGGGACCCCAGATGGCCCCGAGTGCCAGACCCTCCCACTTGGGCACCCAATGGCTTCCTGGGACTCCAGGCGTCTGAGTGACTGCTCAAAGCCACTTGTTCTCAGGGAAAAGAGTGTTAACCCACAACGGAGACCAACTTGCACACACATCTGGGTAAAATTAAAAACACAGAAAACACCTCTGGTTGGCGAGGATGCAGAGCAAATAGAACTTGTCACATTTTCTGGCTGGAGGACGAAATGGTGCCACTTCCTTGCAGAAGGGTTTGATGACTTCTTTTAAGTTAGGACACACCTGCTGGTGGCCGACTGTCCCATTTCTGGGGTTGACTGAGGGGGAATGAAGACAATGTCTATGAGATGAGTTGTACAAAGGTATCAGCAGTCACTGCGCTCAGTGGCCCAAAACTCGCCACGTGCACCAAGCACATGGGCAGAGAGTTAACAGTGGATGCCACTCACCGTCAAACGACTGGTGCACACGCCATCAAGGACGCCGCCGGGCGTGTTGATGAGCAGGAGTCACACAGAGGAGACTTCACATGGTATCATTTTGTTTATTGAGAATTCAGGGGCAGTCACGTGTAGTCTGAGGTGCCTCTTGGGCGGGTGGTGCAGACGGAAGCTGGTGCAGGAGCTTTGGGGGAAGTGGAGATATTCCACACCCCGTTTGGGGTGAGGTTACTAAATTGGAGTGAGTGCCAGTGTCAGGCTCTCCACCGTTTGTTGCCGTCCCCACCACACTCTGTTCTTAGTCACAGACCGCTTGTCTGTCCTGAGTGTTGGCATTTTCTAGCTCTTGTCCGATAGAACCACCCGGGGAGTCAGACTGATGAGGTACGAGTTCAGAAGGACAACAAACTCAGGCTCGGGGTCCAGAGACCTGCTAGGTGAGCAGACCTTTGACAGGGTAATGGGAGGGCTTCTGGGAAGAGAAAGAAGAGAGACTGCCCTTCACTGGACCCAAGTGGCACACGGAAGTGAGGGTGGGATGCTGCTGGGGACAGGGGAGAAAGAAGGGGCTGCTGGGCCACCGAGGCTGCTGAGCGCTGACCGGCTAGACCTTCTCTCAAGGGTGCGGACAGCCAGCACCAGCAGGTGCTCCGACATGACTTGGAAGGGGGCCCTCGGCTAGGCGGCAAAGTGAGGGGCCACCTCCCGAGATAGTGGTCTAGGCTCGGGGGCTGTGGCCACAGGACAGAGGAGGCCAGTTACCGGGGTTGCTGGGTGTCTGGCTCAGTCACCTGGGTAAGGGACGGGGCTGGTCGGAGACACAGGACCTGGGCCGCAGAGAGGAGGAGCCACGTTGCATGAAATGCGAACTCCCTACGCAGCCAGGAGCATCGAACACTATTTGGGTCTCAGACCTAGGAGAGAACGTTGGCTTCTACCTTCTGCTCGGTGGGAGTGAAGATTCTATCCTTAGACTCTGACCTATGTCCTGCCCTTGGAGCCCGGAGTTTGCTTCTTCACAGCAAGAGCCTGTGTTAGCCCGTGTGGCCGAGAAGCCCGGCAGTGGGAGGGTCTGCAAACTGTCCACAAGGCCCAGTACAGGATGCCCCAGGGGCTCGCCTGGGCCTGAGCAGGGCCTGCTGTCTCTGGCCCATTGTGTGGTTGCAAAATGCAGAGACCTTGCTGGCCAGTGAGCGTCCAGGCCAGGAAGCCTAGAGGAAGGAGATTGGGTGCTGGGTGAAGACACCTACAGGCATCTCTGGTGAGGAAAAGAGATGGAAAGGATGAGGAGAAATCCTGAAAAACATGTTCGGACGAGGTGGCAGTACTGTGTTTTCCGTCACATGGGATCTGGTGTCTTGCATCTTTATTTTGATCTCTCCAGTTCCAAACCAGTCCTTTTTTCAGCTTCGTTGGGGGATCACTGACAAATAAAAGTGTAATACAGTATATTTAAAGCTGCAGTGTAATGATTTGATATGAATCCACACTGTGGAAGGCGAGGAAGGAATCCTCACCTCAGCTCACATGCCTCACATACCCGCCTTTCCTTTCCAATGAGAACTGAGTCCACTCCTGACTTTAGGGTTCTAGGTTAGGTGTGGCTGACATGAATGTGCTCCTCCTGGTGATATTCTGACTGCGATGTGCACAGAGGGACAGTGGCCGAAAGGAAATGCAGAGTGAGCCTCGAGCTCGAGCCTCTGCCCGCCCAGGCCGGGCAGCTCCAAGGTCTATCCATGTCACCTGAACCCAAACCCAGAGCCAACCTCAGGCCGGCTGCATGGGCAGCTCCAAGGGGAAGAGACGGATGAAAGCAGAGGAGGAGGAAGAGGAAGATGCTCTGAATGCCCATGGTCAGCCCACCCGTGTGGGTGGAACAGACACAGGAGAGAGACCTCCAACGGGCTCATCCCGTGAGCAGCGGCACTGGCCAGTCGCTGACCCGCAGAAGCCGGCAGAGCCAGGGAGCGAGGCGCAGGGCGGTGCCCGTGCTCTTCCCCCTGGCCCCCACCAAGCAGGTGTGGCCGGGGGGGGGGGGGGTGTGCTCGCTGCCCAGAATGCATCCCGCTGCCTGTAAGGCCGTGGCGCTCGTGCCCCGCGGTTCCTGTAAGTTCTCCAGTGCTCCCCACGCCCCACCCTCAGTGGTGGAGGCCAAACCACAGGAGAGGGGTGTGTTGGGAAATAGCGCGTGTTCCAGGGTGTAATTACCATCTCGAACGCTCTGTAAGGACGCTCAGAGCGAGCAGAGGTCTCGGGGGAAATGGGCATGAGGGGCTCAGATGCAGTGACCGGAGGCCAGGCGGCCCGACAGTCGCAGGCGAGGGAGGCGGGCTCCTGCTCTCAGCTCCGACGAGCCCCAGATTCTTCTCCTTTCGATTATGGCCCACGGGGTTGCTTTAATGTGTTATTGCTTCTGGGACTTTGAATGAAGGCTGCATTTGCCCTTGATATATTATTGATACACACATCTTAGGTGTGAAATGAAGTGGTATTAGGGTCATGTGACTTCAGGTTAGTAAGAGAGTTTTCTTCCTTCGGTTTATCCAACTTTTCAAATATGGGGTCAGCCCCACTGAGCAGCCCTGGAATGTGGGTTTTCAGCATGACACCATGTCACTAGTTTTACTGCATTTTCTGCTTGCGTCACATGATTTATGGTTCAGCTGCTTCAACGTTGATGTAAATTTTAGCCTCATCTCTTCCCCATTTTCCTGTTGAGTCTCAACTAGAAGTCAAAACCTGCCACTAATTTTTGGAAGAAAACACGGCTTCGTGGGGAGTGCGCACTAACCCTGGGCTCCATGCAGTTGTCTGTATGATGTCACACTCGCATCTCCAGGTATCCAGAGAAACCGCTCCCCGCAACAATCATGCTGCATGCAGACGGCACAGAGACAGACGCTTCTGCTCCCGAGCAGTTCAGCCTGTGGTCGGGGTCTCGGTTCATGACCTGCAGGCTGCAGATTCGTCCCTGAACAGGAAGCTCGCTCTTCTGGCAGGTGGGGGAGGATGAGGGGGCTGAGACGGGCGTGGTGGGTGCAGCCTGTCAAATGCCCCCACGGCCCACGCTGTTCTTCCCACAAACACTTCTGGCACCTTTGTTTCTATCGGATTTAGGGAGTGTTGACAGGACTGGTGTGTGGCCTCAAAACTTCCCTGTGAGCCAGCCAACGACTGCCCCTCTGTCTTTGGCAACAACCTGGGGTGGGGGCAGGGAGGACAGGGAATGGAAACGCAGTTGTGTGCACGTGCGTTCACAAGTGCATACGTGGAATTTTAGAGCAGGGGCATCACACTCACTTTCATCGGGGGCCACATCAGCCTCGTTGTTGCCCTCAAAGGGCTGAAATAATTTCAGGACTGTATAAATGTAACTGCTCTTTAACCGTTAAGGAGTTGAAACTACATTCGGCCCATTGAAAGCAACAGCGACGCTGATGTGGCCCCGGTGAAAGTGAGTCTGACGCCCTGGTCTAGAGAGTAGGTGACTTACGTACGCTTGCAAGGCGACATTTAAAGATGCTGACACACAAAACCAGAGACCCCTGTGGACGAGAAACTTTGAGGGGTCGCATGAGTCAACTGCCCTCCTGTGCTTGAATGTGAAAATGCTGAATCAAGAATGAGAGGCTTCAGGGTGGCAGGTCGGGGCGGGTCAGGTGCCCGAGCCCAGGGTGGCCGAGCCCAGGACTGGACAGACGTCCAGAACGCGGGGCCGGTGCCCGAAGAACACGCTGGCTGACAGGCTCTGGGAGCCAGGACCCCCTGCCGCATGGTCGCACAGAAAAGCAGCTCTTTCCACTGGTTGATGAATGGTTACTCTTCTTCACATGGTGCCGAAGCCTGAGATTTCCTCACGTCACTCTCCTGAATATTAGTGGGTGCTAAACGAAAGAAAAAATGTTATTTATTGACAGGCACAGTTGGTATTAAAATCAGAAACCTATTTATCCATCACAACATAAATTTGATGAGATGCCTAGTCACAAACTGCCCTCTGTGATCTGTCTCGCCTCCCACCTCCCACCTCCCGCCTCAGGACCCTGAGTCCCCGACCCGCCCGGCCCCCTCCAGGTTTCCTCCGCAGGAAATCTCACTCACTCCCCCGCCCCCCACCACCACTCTTCAAACTCCAAACCCTAGCAGGTTCGGTGTATTTTATTTTAAAAATTTCCCCCATCTTGAAGTCAAGCTATCACTAAAAGAAAATTACAGTCAAAGGTTTGATAATTCCTCAAAAGACCAAATAAAGAGCACTTTTAGAATGTATAACTTTGATGAGCCTAATAAGAACCTGGGAACGCGTCACGACAGCATTTCCGGCCCCCAGGATGGGCGGCTCAGGGCGACCTGGAGGGTCCCGGGCCTGCGTGTCCACCCCCAGCCCCAGGGATGGCCAAGGGCTCCAGGGGCCCCGGGTGGGCAGTTACTGCTCTAAGGTTCTGATCTGAATATTCTCATTTCCATCGGAAAGAAATGCCCTCTGACTTCCAATTACAGCGATAAAGGCTGCAATCTCGAAATGCAATGATCGATATTATTTTTAAATTTTGTGTGCATTGAATTGCACGCTCCACAGAAGTCTGAGTGGAAGGCACCGCCCCGGCCCCTTTCCCCCACAGCCTCTGGGGCCGAGACCCTGTGTGTTTAATAACAGCGATTTCTTGAATTACTTGCAGTTTTTACACAAAGATGGGTTTGGGTTACATGCATTTGTAGGTGTTTCCAACTGAGGTGAATTTACTTGACAAGCCTGGTCGGTTGACCTAGTTGTAATTATCGGATGAGGGGTTTTTAATTTTGTTATTTTCCAGTGGAGAATGTTGACCACTGCGCTTAGTGGAGCTACTTGTTCATTTGGTTTTATTAAAATGTTCTGGTAAGATTGACTTTAGAAGGAATTTTAACAACGTTTAATAATAGCTAAATAATTAATGTACCATGAATAGACATTCACATCTGTACATATTATAATTTAGTAAAGTGAATTGAGTGAAATGCCACGTAAATTTATAAACATTACAGGTATCTGGTGATCTATGTGTATTTTAATGCTCTTGTTTACTAAATTCCCTTCCTTTTCTGTCTCAAGGAGAAGCACTTTCCTCGAACGGAGCGCGAGCATTAATAAACGCAGCCTTCCTTGTTGAGCAAGTCCCCAGACACGGGGGTGGCGGGTGGTTTTGGCAAACGCCACGCACACCATTAGCCAGCAGCTTCCAGGTGCTCACACGGTGTGTTCCTTCGGGGGCAGGCAGCGAGCCGGAAAATCACAGTTTTCTCTCAAATGGCTTCATGCATTTTCTCTAATGTTTAACGGAATGCACTCATATTTTGTTGTTGTTTTATGGGGGAAAAGGGATTTGATGCTCACATTTTAATGAATGAGTGATTCTTTTACAAACTAATCTCAGAGTCCAACCTTGTTCCCAAAGATGTGTGCAGACCACTTTGAAAGGTTGTAAAGTCAATAATGAAAAATTCCCTAGTTTATGGCCGCAAAGAGAGGGTCGTGGCGGCTTGTTTATAAACAGTCCCATTAAAAGAAGGAAGCTCTGTGGAGTTATTTCCCATGTAGACCACGTGGGCGCCCAGCCCACAGCTGTGCCGGGATGGGGGCACAGGGATGGGGGCTCATCTGTCTTGCGGCTCCCCTTCCCATTTCACACCCCCCGGCAGCCTCCTGAGCGAGCCTTTGTGGAAACGCAGCCAGGATCTCGACGGGGTGGAAATGCGCATCCGCCTTTGCTCGTCTGCCTCGCCAAATGTGGATTCACATGAGTCTGTCATTTTTTCACTCGCCCCAAATAAAATGACTCCTCATTGTTTGTCAGAATAAGTAATTGCTTCTCTTCGGTAGGTAAAAATCACAGTATCTTGTCCTACAATCAGAATAAGTTCCAAGACCACGATGACAGCATCACTTCCTCGCGTGGCCACCACGGGCTTAGGGGCCACGAGCGAGTCGCCCCCCAGCTGGCAGCCACTCCACACCTCCGGGCGACTGGTCTGTCTGCACCACCTCCGAGCTCCACTCTGAGAATCTGTGCTTATCAGCTGACGTGCTTGCGAGCCAGTCACATGCGGTTTTCTTATTTGCACTCATCTGTGCAGCTCTGCACGGAAACACTTGTTTCACACAGACTCGCTACCGAGGTGAGACGTACCTGCTCTCCTGTGCGTTGTGTCCGCCCTGGTGGCTGAATCTCCGCCTTCCCGCCACCACCCTGCTGCCAGGTGTCTCTGGGAGCATCTCTGAGAGGTGGCGTCTCCCCTGCCGAGCCCAGGTGGTGCCACATCGCCTGTATTTTTCCCAGTCCCTGTGGCATCAGGAAGCAGAGCTCAGCCGGGGGCCAGCCTCAGAGGTGCTTCTGCTCTCCCTGGGGAGGCCGGAGAGGCAGGTCGCTGCTGCCCCATCCTTCTGGAGCCCCAGCAGGGGAAATGGGTTCCCGGTCTGTGAGCCACCTCCACCGCCCCCTGGCAGCTGCCCCTGCCGCTGGCCACATGGCCCTCCTATGTCCCGCCTTTCTTGTAGCAACAGTGTGAAAGGTTAAGTCCATTCCTCCCTGATGACAAACTCTGTCCTAACCAGCAGCGCCTGCTGACGGCTCGTGAATTATCTGCTTGCACTGGGAGCTCAGCCAGAGTGCTACAGTCTGTGTCCGAGCCGTGGGTGGGCCTGTTTGCGCCACGACTCGATGGCCTTTATTCACAAGGATATGCATGCGTCCGTGTTCCTGCAGCATTATTCACGGTGGCCAAGACACGGGATAACCGACTGTCCTCCCACAGAGCATTGTGCGCACACACAGCGGCGAACACTCCCCAGCCATGGGAAGGGAGGAGTACAGCATGGTGGCCCTTGGGAATATTTGCTAAGAGAAATAAGACAGAAAAAGCTAAGAACCATCTGATTTCACTCATATTTGGGATGTAAACCTGAAAGTCAGACACAGAACGGTGGTCACCGGAGGGCAGGGGTGGGGCTGGTAAAGGGTAAAGGGGCCGAATACATGGTGACGGAAGGTGGTTGGCCTTCGGGGGGGTGGGCACAAGCGCAGCATCCAGACCTCGTATCAGAAATGTGCACTTGAAACCTGTATGACCTATGAGCCAGTGTCACCCCAATAAATGTAATTTAAGAAGAAAGAAAGAGGATATTCTGAGAGTTCGTACCTGCCCTGGGTTTTCACCACAGCTCTGCCGTTTTTGGGGTGCACGAGTCACAGGCCCGCCCGGAACCTGCCAGTGTGAGCAGCCAGGGCGCAGAGCTGCCTGCGGGCCGGTCTTGGGTTCGAAGGAAACAGTGTGGGAGCCGAGCCGAGCGTGCTGGCACTCCGCACGTCCTCGCCACTGAAGTGCAATAAACTCGGCGGTGACGACGGCCATGCTGACTTCACATTTGTTACCTGGCTGGAATGGAGTCCTCATCAGCGCGGGTCCCAGGTGCACGCCAAGGTGAGTGTCGAAGCCCTGAGCAGGTGGGGCAGTGCCTGCCCTGGTTCCGTCCCAGGCACCCTCGGCCCCTCCCTGTGGGCCTCCATCCAGCACAGGTGTGGGAAGACTGAATGAAGAGGTCCTGACGTTGCTGACATTCATTACTATTTCTATTTGCAAAATCTGGACTGTGCTTATTTTTCTAGCCATCTGTACACTCACGAAAGAATTGGATCTCTCCCACAACAGTTTCTGCACTTGGAGCAGGAAAGCCACATCATTAGGGAATCAGACTTTCTCAGGTACGAACGCCCCACCCGATTCGGGTCCCTCCAACCACCTGCTCAGCGTCAGGTGTGGTGTTCAGAGAGCTAATTTGAGCAAGAGGAGCTTTGAAATTCATTTGAAGTAGAGAAAATGACACGTGTCATCTACAGCAAAAAGGGCTTCTGGCTTTACTGCTTTTCTGCAAATGTACTTCGTATTTTTACATCGATGCCCCGCCATCTGCCCACACCCACGAGTGCCGCTCTGCGAGGCCCACCGGGCACCGCCCCCCCAGGGTGGGGAGAAACAACTTAATTAATCCTGAACTTTTCGTGTTTTTGAAACGGCTGCTCTAATCCCCGTGGCAGGCTGGCGGTGGCGGGTGGGCAGGGGCCTCGCACCGGTGTCAGGCCCCATGCCATTCAGCAGGGCCTGACCGTCCCATCATGTCCATTTCGGTGATGAAAGCCTTTAGGGAGTCAGCCAGAAACTTCGGTCCAATGCAGAGCAGGTCTCGTGGCCCCAGAACCTCTGGCACCATATCTGGTTTGTCACTGTGTCTGCTCCCTGTGAGCGAGGTCAGGAGTGTGACCCCTGCCCCTGGGTCTTCTGCTCCTGAAGGGGCTTGGGGACCCCCCGATGCCATCCTCAGCGCCACTCAGACTGGGGTTTCTCAGACATTCACAGCGTCCCTCCCCATCTTTGTAGTGGGACAGTCACCGTGGGGCCATTTCACAGCAGCGGGTTCGCAGGCTGTGAAGAGTGTGAGTCTTAGGTCAAGGTTGCCTTCCCAAAGGCAAGGAAGGTCCGGACTGGCAGGTGCCCTCCCCTGGGCGGCACTTCTTGACTTCCTTCAAGCTCATGGCAGCCCCACACAGTAGGTCCCCACACAGTAGGTCCCACTGCTGCGTTACCCCGCAGAGTCAGAGCAGAAACCCTGAGCAGCTGCAGGACTTGGGCGCCTGCTCAGACCCCCGGCCACCTCCATCCCCATCACAGACTGAAGCTTCTTCAACAAGTCAGACCCATTCCTGGAAGACCCCTGTCCCTTATTTTCTTCCTGAACGGCGTGATGTTTTAACCTGGTCACCCCTCCAGCCTCCGGGCTGCGGCTCTGCCTCTGCTCACGACTCAGGTGGGAGTTGGGCCCCCAGCCCCCCGACACCTGAACCCGGGGCACAGTGGCTGTGTGTGTCCTGCTCCGGGGAGCAGGGACGGGCCTGGCTGTCCCAGTGCTGTCAGCGGGCCCGTCCTCTGTGGCCAGTGGGTGCTCAGCCGAGGGCAGTCGAAGGGGCGGGGGGAAACAGGGGGACTGGTCCGCAAAGGCACGCCAGCTGGTGTGTGAGGGGTCAGGTGCCTCATGACAGCAGAGCAGGATTTATGAGTCAGCTGTGCACATGGCCGATGCCGCGCAGGACGCCCACAGAGCAGGGTGCAGGGTAAAGACAGATGAGAATATGGGTCAGCTCTCGCACCCTGTGCCTGTCCCAGGGCGTGTCCTCGTGTGCCCACACCAGGGGCCCAGGCTGGGAGGGCCAAGGCCTCGGCTGCTGCGGTGACTGCCCACAGGCTCCAAGTAAATTCCCACGCACAGGACTTGCAGCCGGGAAGTGAAACGGCCACACCTGAGCCCCCACGTCTGCCTCCAGCACTGTCCGCCTCCAGCACCCGGGCCAGGAAATACACAGTAATAGGCGATTTATAAAACTGACCAAAAGTCTTCCCCGATGCCAGGAATAACTAAAGATTTTCAGAAAGAAAAACAGGAATGTTTCCTGGTGTGAATAATAGATAAAGGATGAAAGAAAGTAAATGAACAGCATCCAGCAGCAACCCCCTTAGGGGACCATAAACCCGAACAGCCCGATTTGCCTGGCAGGGCCCATCAGGCGGGAAGTCAGTGTGCCAGGCCCTGTCCTGGGGCTCTGGAGGGAGGGACCTCACGTGGGGTTTGCTGCCTCCAACAGGAGCTGCGGCGGGGCGGGGGCCAGTATTTCACTGCCCTGCGTGAGTCCAGCGTGAACAAGCATTATCGCAGCTCATTCCCTGCACCCGGGAGCCGCAGAGAAGGCGGGCCCCGTGGGTCCCCAACCTGCCACAGTGGGAGAAGTGCCGGCGCCTGGCCCTGGCTGGGACTGTAGGGGGCCGAGCTGGGGCCAGGGAGGCAGGCACGTCTGCCCCCCACTGGCTGTGCCTCTGCTCACCTTGTGAATTCTTTTTTTTTTTTTTAATTACTTTATTGTTGTTCAATTACAGTTATTTGCATCCTCTCCCTCCCCTCCCCCCTCCCCCCTAACCTTGTGAATTCTTGAATCCTGGGCTTTAACAAAGCTGCTGAGTCTCATTGTATAACTATTTTCTGTCGAGGTGAATAAGTTACCGAGAGAAATATTTTTGTAAAGAATAGGGTAGCTTTTAAAAATACACGTTTAAAGCATATTTGTGGTATAAACCTCACAGGCTTCGGTTTGACAAGACAATGAATAGTCAGGAGGCTATGCCTCCGTCCAAGGCCCCCGCCCCACCCCCCCCTAGCAGCGACGTTTGCCCCTCACGGTCCTTGAGGCAGCAATTTCAGGGGTTGCGACTTCAACACACTGTTCTCTGCACTGAAGACGGAGCTCGGATGAGAAAGAGTTTGCATTTGACAAGTACATTTGCACTAATAGTTTGAGACCCAAGTTCGCTGGCGGCAGCCGGGAGAGGCTGTGAAGATGGGCTGAGTGACATCGTGAACGCGGTGGGTGCATGTTTGCTGAGGGTGACGCCGAGCCGGCCGGACCCCCGCCCGTCCCAGGGCTCACATGGCACAGAAACCCCACCCCCTGGTTCTGACCTGATGTTCCTTCCCATGGTGTAGCTGCGCTGGCTGAATCTTTCAGGGAAATGGACCGGAATAGACATGATTTTTGCATATTTTCCTGTCTTATTCATTATTTTTTTTTGAAAGAAAAGTTGGGAAATAGATTTTATTTTTATTTATTTTTAGAGAGAGGGGAAGGGAGGGAGAGAGGGAGAGAAACAGCAATGTATGGTTGCCTCTCACATGGCCCTCACTGGGGACCTGGCCTGCAACCCAGGCATGTGCCCCAACTGGGAATCGAACCAGGACCCTCTGGTTCCCAGCCCGTGCTCAATCCACTGAGCTACACCAGCCAGGGCTTATTCAATTCATTATTTATGTGCCCGATTTTGTAGTGATGTTTATGACTAGCTGCCCAAATTTTAAAAATGAGGTAGTTAAATAAGGCTGGAGTTCATCTGCATGTGGCTGGATCAGAAAAATCCACCTGTTCACCTCCCCTTTCCGTCCCAGCCGGCAGTGCACCCGGCGCCTGGTCAGGCCGTTGTTTTTCCAGGCACGCTTTCCCTCAGAGAGTGTCTTTGGTAGGAAAAGTGTGTAAAATTACACTATACATCGCTGCATAAAGTATTTCAATCACTGAAGTGGCTCAGCATTGGGGCTTGTTGGGATACATGTGTCTGTTTTCAGAGTGATAATCTCATTTAATTGTGTCTCTGTAGCTTTGGGAAATTCTTGAAATTCCTCAATAATGGAAAAATAAAATATATTTGCATTTTAGCATACCCGTTGTCTTACGAAAAAATGAGTATTTCCTACACATTACAGAGGGTAGAGCTTGGAATTAGTATAAGCCCTTTTACACATAAAATTTATAACTTTCTTTAAAGAGTTTATGGAACGATATGACTGGCTGAGCACACACATCTAACTTCTTTTGCCTCTGATCCCAAACAGAAGCCAGAAAACAATTAAAGCTAAAATGAATTAATCCCAGGAAAATGCTGGGGGTGGGGGAGAAACAGAGCCACGAGCCTGCCAAAACCTTTGAGATGTCCCCAAGTCTGAGAGAGCGGAAAGGGTCAGGCCATCCGAGCCAAGAGTTCCCAGGCGACTCCAGTCCTGGGCACCGAGTGCTCACCAAAGCTGCCCAGGGATGCGGGCCGTGGATGGAAGCAGTCGGGCGGGGACATGGACAGAATGAAAAGCATGGAGTGCTGCACTCCCCCCCCACCCCGGTCCCCGCTCAGCCCAGTCAGGTGCTCCCTGTGCCCAAACTGTGCTGGAGAGTGGGCGCCAGCGACCTCCCAGAGGCTGAAGTAGAAAGTGGCTGAAGCGGCCACTTATCAGGATGGCCAGGGGCTCACCTGTCCACAGAAGTCCAGCCAAGAGCCCTGCCCCTGCCGGCTCGGTGGGCACCATGTCTGGTCTGTTCCTCACTCCCAACGTGGGAGGGTTCTTGGGTTCGGAGACCAAGTGTGTTCATCAGTCCGTGGGTAGAAGAGGAAATCTCGAAGGAAGTAAAAATCAACAAACATTAGCACGCAGCCTGTCAGAGTGTGGGGTGCGGGCAAACCTGTGCGGAGAGGGGAAGGTACAGCCCCGAAGGTTCACATTAAAAAAGAGCGGCAGTTTTAAGCCAAGATTCAAAGCTCTTACCTGAAGACACTAAAAAGATGATCAAAATCAACCCGAAGCAAGCAGCAGCGGAAAACAAGACAAGAAAGCTATTCTTGAATGCAGGACATTGAACACAGGGAAACGGGAGAGAGATCGATACAGCAACAAGCTGACGAAAGATGCCGCTAAACAGAAGAATAACCTCAGGGAGTTGGGTCAAGGCCTGTAGCACGAGCCTGGAGGCAGGACGACAGGACGCTGAGGGAGGGCCACGGGAACATGGGAGGAGGCGGCACTGGGAAACTCCAGAATCAAGGCATTTCCCCAGTACGCCGCACGGAAGACGCGGGCGCTGCGGGCACAGAGAGTGCGGCCAAGGCCTCTCATCTGAGGCCTGTAACTCTGTGTCCGAAAGCCGGGTCCCCTGGCTGCACGGCTGCCCCTGAGGGTCACCAAAATGCACGTTTCTGGGCCCGGTGCTCAGCCTCAGAGTCAGAAACTTCCGTGCACAGAGCCCGGGAGCTCGGCCCGGGCTCCAGGCGGGGCCCCTGTGGCCTGGGGGAGGGACAGACCCCCCTCCGCTGAAGTCAATTCCTGCGAAAGCGCTTCTCAGACAGGAACGTGCATGGGCTCCTGCTAAACCCAGACGGGCTGAATGGTCTGGGCTTGGCCTGGACGCGTGCACGTTTAATGAGCTCCCAGGGGTCGCCGGGCTGCCGGGGAGGGGACCACACGGTGCTTCTCAGGTGGGGCTGCCCCCGATCAGCTCGCCAATGATGGACCTCCCGGGGCCTGCCTAATGGGCCCAGTGTGTGGCCAGAGCCCCGGGGTTTTAAACACCTCTGGATTCTCACAGGGCGCCGCACTTGGAGACTCTGACGTGGGGTTCAATGACAGCAGAGGGGCGTCCAGACCCAAAGTGGACAATAAGTGACAGTTTACGCCTGCAACACGAGACCGAGCACCCTTCTCCCACTCAGCTTCCAGGCGGGACTCCGGCACACGGCGAGGCTCGGGGAAGCTGGCCCGAGTGGGAGGGAACACGGAACTGTCCGCTGAGTCCCCGCTCATGAGGCAGCGGGCTCTGTCCACGTTTCCGCACAGACGGGTGAGAGCTACCCAAGAAACTAACTTTCGGTTTGAAATAGTGACCCCCGCACGCCCGGAAATGGCAGGAACTGACTGCGCAGGAGGACTCGGCGCAGCCAGAACACGGACGCTCTCCACACGGTCGGTGGGGGAGTCTGCCGACTGGCTGTTCTGTGGCCACGAAGACCCACAGACTTTCAGGAAAGAGACTCGACAGCGAGGCGGGGGGCCTTCGGGCCAGGCCCTCGATGCGTCAGACCAAGGGAGGCCCAACGCCTCTATCCTCACGGACAAGGCCTGTGGAACCGCACGCGGCGTCGCCTCGTGTGGCGTGTGGGAAGGCGCGAAAAGGAGACGTCCCAGCGCCCAGCGCCCGGGGCTCAGCTCTGGCGAGGAGCTGCCCGCACGGTTGCCGGCTTTATGGGGCTTGTCCGAGGGACGTGCGCCCACAGTTCCAACGTGCACTTCCTGTGCGGTGAGCGTAAGGTGCGGAGCTCCGTGTTTCCGAAGCTGAAGCTGAGACGATCTCTGCTCTGCAGCGGCTTCAGTGAAGAACACTGTCATGGGCTCGAGAACACGTTGCAGGAAAAAGGCGAGGTGTAAAAACGCCTAATGGCGATGACATCAGTATTATCATGATAATAATGATAATAAAAATGGTGATGCGTTCCCCGAAAGCAATTTATTATCAGAGCTCGTTAACGTACAATACCTATGGCTGTCCACCTACTGTTTGGGCACTGGCTGATGGTGAATAATGGTGAAGAAAAAGGAAAACACTAACTGAAAATGCAGCACACGGGCCTTGTCTGCACGTGTTATTTTGGTTGGTGAATACGGAACCGCACCGTGCTGCCTGGCTTTCCCTTCCGACCACACGGCGTCTACTTCAGTCCCATTGTATGTGTGGACACTTTGTAACAGAGCTGCATCCCAGCGACGCTAAGTTTCCCTGTGACCCCTGCTGCCCTGGGCACCCTGGCCGAGCTGTTCCCACCTGCTTCCCCGGTTTTGCCTTATTCTGTCAACTCTCCGTCTCTCTCTTTGTGTCAGGCATTGCCCACCTGGACTCTCACGCTGTCATCTAGCTTGGCCGTGTCCCCCCGGGACACCCAGGGCCTCTGCACTCAGCGCAAGGGCACCAGCGGCTTCCGGACCCTCTTCCCTCGCGCCCCATCCCACCCTGTGGCAGCGCGGCCCATCCCTCCGACGGGGACACGGGGCTCAGGGCACCTTCTGAGAGGCAGAGAGCGGGTTCTGCTCTTCACCTTCCCAAGCCCACCCAGGATTGTCCCTCACCGTCTGCGAAGTTGGGGGTCAGGTCCTCACGGCCCCTCAATTCCAGCAGTGTCAACCCAGACCCCACACCTGGGTTCATGCCTTTAATGCTCTCTCTGCTTGGTCTCCAGATGCTTTTCCAGAACTCAGGTGAGAGAGCATCACACCTGGGCTGAAGCTACTTGCCAGGTTCCCCTTTGCCAAGACCGACCTCAGCTCTTCGGCACGGCTGTACAGAGCTCCCTGAGGGGACTGTGCTCACCAGGGCCTTGAACTTCACATCCCACGGGCGTCAGACTACTTACACCTGCGCTGTGCTGCATGACGGGGCACCTCCACACCCTGCACGGCGGGCACTTCCCGCTCACAGCGGGGGCTCAGCTCCCAGGCTGCCGCCTCCAGGCTGCATTAGACCCACCCCCCCAGAGCCGCTCCCCCCCCCCATCCCCCCAGCGCCCGTGGGGACCTCTTTGTGCCTGATTCCTTGTGCTGTGCTTACCTTCCTGGAGGGCGGGGTCACCTCGGGGCCCAGGAACAGTGTCGGTGCTGGTGCAGCAGGGCGCATTTGAAGTGAGCGTTGCTGATTGGGAGAGTCAAGTGGAAAGTCCATCTCCCAGAATTTTTAGGAGGGAAAAACGAGGTAATGGCTATAAACTTGATTTAAAAACTTGAAAACACTTTATAAACCCTAGTGACAATGTTGAGGTGATGTTGACGGTGCTGGTGGTGACGACGGTGACAATGATGTGGGTGGACGGATGACTGGTGTCCAGGACGAGGGCTCAGGAGGGAGGTGGCAGTTCAGTGGCATTGCCACAAGGGGGTCGGCCGGGACAGCTCTCAAGGTGAAGCACGGAGGACAGCAGACAGCCCCCGGAGCGGGACCTGGCAGTGGCAAAGAGAGAGGGGGCGGCCCTGTCAGAGAAGTCGAACGAGCCCAACACCGCACGCCGCATCAGGAGAGACGCGCCTGGGGCACAGATGGGCACCGCGGGGAGCCCCCCTGAGCTCAGGCCGGGACTGGCCCCGTGTCACTTGGATTGGCCCCGAAGACCCCCTGCCCCCCTCGGTGACAGCACAGTCTTCTCCTGGGCCTGATCGGCAATAACTGGAAATTAATAAATTACTCCCACTGGAAATTTATGGCACTTCTCGAGGGCAGGAATAGCATCTGGCCTATGTTCCCATCACCTGGCAAGTATTTGACATGGTGTAGATCTTTAATTTACAGGTTTTTTTAATGAAAAGAAAAGTCAGACGGGCAGGGCAGGGCTCCTTGTAGGTGACTTGTCTCACGGTTGTTTCCTGTGCCTGACTGTCATCTGGTGTTGGCGTAATAAGATTTTCTCTGGAACACTAAGAGGTAACATTTTGTTTTTCTTGTGTCAAGAAGTGACTTTGTAAAAATAAATATATGTTAAAGTAACATGTACTGATCATCGATCCCTGGCAGCGGTGTGTTTTCAATTAACGGGGTGCAGGAAGCATTGTGCTGTTTATGTGAGCCGGTGACCCCGCATCTGGAGCCCTCCCCCGCCACCCTGCCCGCAACCCTTCCAAGTCCCTGCCTCTCCTCCCCACTCTCTCCACCGCCTGCACCCCCTGTCTCAGAGCGGGGAGCTTTATCTTGATTTGTGGAATTTAAAATGCTGGTATTTCACTTCTGGGCCTCCAGGTGCCCTGGAGCGACTATTGTGTCTTGGATTAATGAAACGTAGCCAATGTTGAAATTGGTTAAATATGCGGCACACGAGCATTTGCATGCAGAAAAGGCCAAGGGCGAGCATGCCGTCCGTGGGAAACTGCGACACGAATCTGGTGGCATCCCGCACAGCCACCAGGACCGGCCGGTAGAGAGTGACCAGGAGAAGTGGGCTGGAGCTGCTCTCGAAGGGGACAGACGCGCAGGGGCCTCTGGTTCCACTCCAGGGTGGATGAGTCAGGAAATAAAATCCAGATGTAGTTCTGATAATGCCGCAGTCTGCAGCCACCACACCTAACTCGGACCCTCCGCTCGGGGACACGCCCCCTTCACCACACCACCACCTCCCCTCGGGGGAACCCCATCTCGGCCTGTCTCCTTGGCAGCCCACCCCGTCCCTTCTCATGTCTCCTTTGGGTGAAACGTAAATTTTGGCATTTTCACATCTGCTCTCAAAGTCCCAGGCACAGATGGAGAGAAACCTCAACCAGCCATCCAGTCCTGGTTAACTGCCTGGAAGGACGGGTGTGGCCGCTTTGCAATCAGATGCTGGCCCCCAGCAAGGGCTCTCTCTGGCCCTTCACACCTGTCTTCTCTCTTCAAACCTCCAGCAGCTCTTCTTCCACAGCTTCTCTCCTGCCTGACGGCCCTGCTTCCATAGCCACCGAGCACCCGCTCTCGCTCACCAGCCCTGCTTGGCGCGCCCACACCCGCGCCCGTGCCCTCTGTCCCGGTCTCCCTCCTCCCAGGTGCAGGGCAGGTTCTTCACCTGGGCGGTGAGCCCCCTCCACCCACTCAGGGGCAGCCTCCAGCCGGTTCCCCTCTATTTCTTCCACCATCATTTCTTCTCTCTTTGGATAATTCCCCAAATAATTCTCTTGTCTGTAAAGAAAAATAAAACCTTCGACTACACCCCTCCCCAGCACCTCCCAGTTTTTCTGCTCTTCTCATAGCAAGGCCACCCAGATGGGTGCCCGTCCCCCCACCTCCCATCTCTCCGCTCCTCCCGCCCACCGCACTCACGTCCTGACCCCCAAAGGCCTGACACAGGCCTGCTGGCTGCCATGGGGGACCTCATGGCACAGAACCCACTGCAGGATGTTTAATCCATATTTCACTGCCCCTACCGACCACATCAGACCCAGTGTTCCGCCTGTCCCCTTGGACACAGTCTGTCACTTGCCTGCCCAGACCAGCTCCCTGGTCTGCTGTGCCAGGCGGTGTCCAGTGCCCCATGACCACCTGCTCCGAGGCTCACACACCACCTACGTGCTGACTCCAAATTCAGGTCTCCAGGCCAGCCATTCCCCAGGGGACCCGCACCTCCAGTCCCGCGGTGGCACCGAGACAGGGCAGCAGACGGCCACGTCGCTGATGCTCCGGCACCTCCCTGACCTCCCGGGGACGTCAGTCTAAAATGTGCCCTTTCTGTTCTTCTCCCCGACTTCTTTTCTTTGTAACCACTCATCGCTAACATTTATGTGATGTTTCTGCTTTGACACGTTCTTCGTCTTCCTCGCTGGGGTGGTCACGCAGTGAAGGCAGGAACTTTCTCTTTGTTTACGTGGGCATCTCTGGCTCTCAGAGCAACGCCTGGTGCAGGACATTTAAATATTCTCCAGTTAATGAACAAACGGGAATGCCAGGTAACTGAGCATTGCAGCGCTGAGAGCTGGGGACGGCTCCTGAGCTGGCCTTGGAAAGGGGACAGAGGGGACGTACAGGACGAAGAGCTGTCACCACACTCCGTGAGCTGACTTCTTGGTCGCTAATCGGGAGAGGGACACCAACAAGCACGTTTGTACGAGGTGGGGAGCCCCCTGGTGGTGAGACCAGACCGCCGTGGGGACGCCTCCCCCCCACCACACCCGCGGGGCAGCGGTGAGGGCAGTGGGCTGTGCCCACGAGCGTGAGGACAGTGAGACCCACCTTTCTCGAGTTATTAAATCATTAACTCTGTTTTATAAAAGTGACACTTTCCTAGAATAATGGCCTCTTTCGTGTCCCCTCCTCTTTCTCAGGGACTCGTCCCGTTTTCTTGGCTGAGCCTCAGTTCCTCCTGAACACCCAGGCTGCCATTTCATCCCTGAGCCACTCCCAGTTGTCAGTGAGTTTTTCTGAGGACACAAAATGAGTGAAGATTTGGCAGAAAAAGTTCCAACTCACAGCCGCTCTGCTGTCCACGGCTTAGGACACGAGAGGAGACGCCTGGGCCGTGGTCAGTGAGGATGCGGCCAGGTGGACGGGGCACCGGGCAGCAGCTGCGCCGGGCCCTCCAGGAACTCAGCACTTGACTCAGCGTTGCCCTGTGGGCACGGAGCCACTTTAAAAACACTTTTTAATGATAAACATGCTAAGCAACGGCTCTGTGTTTTCTTTAACAAGGCTGGACATTCCTTGGAGAGGCTTTCTTCTGTTTTTTTTACATGAAAGTAGAAAAATAGCCAAACATCTGGGCACCAAATGCCCAGAGTCTCTGGGAAGGTGCACAGGACGGCTGCTCGGGGAGGGGAGAAGGCGGCCGGCCCGTTCAAGCGGCAAAGGCTCGGCATGCCGCCTCACCTCCATGGTGACCTCAGTCCCCCCAGGAAGAGGGGATGCCGGGCAGGAGCCGTCCTGGGCTGGTGAGTGCGCGATGCCACCAGTGTGAGGTCAGCGCCGCGGCCTCTGCCTGTCGGTGGTTCCACACGCTGAGCCCCGACCTGCGAGGACGGCCACCGGAAGACGGGTCCTGAAAACTGCTCTCCCTGACAACGCACAGGGGAGCTTCCCAGGCCTGTCCACCAAGCACACCGGGCACTTGGTTGTAGCTCCAGCATGTTGCTGCTCCGCAGGCTTCATGTCTGCAAGGAGGAGGCCCTGATGCCCGTGAGGACTGTGGGAGATGGGCAGCCGACCCAGGTTGGCTCCCTCCATGCACGCTCCCTGGGGCCAGCGTGTCACACAGGCTTTCGGGAGGATTCTCATGGGACCAGAGCAGCAGTTCACGTTCTGGACATGAGACGACCGTGTATTCCCGGGGGGCTGCTAGGCCTTCATTTCCTCCTAATAGCTAATCTCCATGTTGTTACTGCCTCATCTGTGTCCAAAAGAAGAGGAGGGTGTGTGTGCATGTGTATGGGAGTGTGTGAGCATGCACCTGAGTGTGTGTGCATACCTGTGTGCATGGGTGTCAGATCACATGCATGTGCGCACGTGTACACATACGTGACAGTGTGTGCTTGTGAGTGTGCGTATCTGTGATGGTGTGCATGAGTGTGTGTATGTGTGTGAGGGATATGCACACGTGTGTGGGTGTGTGCATGTGTGAGACGTTATTAACTCTTCATTAGAGAAGTCCCATGTCCTCGTCTGAAAATGAGAAGCCGGCGTCCCCTGCAGAAGGCTGCCGTCAGAATTAGAGCAGATGATGTGCAAAGTCACATGGCTCATACCAGCATTATAAATATAGCTATTATTATTTGGGCATATCATGGGTGAAAATGTTACAAATTGAAGAACAAAAAAATAAGAAGGTTTTCTGTCCCTCTGCATTTTTCTGCCCCAAGATGTTCCCTCGCATCATTCCCTGTGACCGAGCTGCCCTCCCCCGGCTCTCCCTGTGAGTCACTGCACGGCACACTGTCCCTGCGCCCCACGTGGCCTGTCCCCGGGTGCTCCGCTCACCCTGCTCCCACCAGCTGCCCCTCGGTCGGTCCTCAACATCATTCTCGTTCTTCATGACGGACGTGTTGAGCTGACCACCTGCGGGAGTTTGGGGCTGGCCCGGCAGCAACCCGCACACAGTGTTGGACAGGTTGGGCGGTTTTCAGAAGAAGGCACTGGGCACCCATCATCCCCACGGCCCCTCAGCTTGCTTGCCTCCCCTTCACGGGTGGAGACTTGGGGACACAAAGACTGAAATAACTTGGCAAAGGTCTAGGTTTGGATGACTCTATATAATTACTAAGCGGCCCTGGAAAAGTCTCGACTTCCTAGGCGAATTTCCTCTATCACATATCTGCAAAGCTTCTGCCTCACTGAGTTCTCACAAAGACTCAGGAGAATAGTGTGCAGAACACGGCTGCAATCCAGTGGTAACTGTATCACCCTTACTCTATTCACGGTCGCCCAGAACTCGAATCCCGCCACCTCCAAATCTTCTATTTATTATGTTTGACACAACGCACTGTCTCTGATGTGACCTACAACGTCCCTGGCCGAGAGTTGTCCACCTAATTGGAAGAGTCACAAGCTTCGGGAATGAAACCATCCCACGTATTGAGGGAAATGTAGCCCAGTTCCCATTCTGTAAAAACGCAAGAGGAGCCCTGGCTGGTGTAGCTCAGTGGATTGAGCGCGGGCTGGGAACCAAGCAGTCCCGGTTCGATTCCCAGTCAGGGCACATGCCTGGGTTGCAGGCCAGGTCCCCGTGAGG
>PVJI01000943.1:0-12733 GCA_004026765.1 Micronycteris hirsuta | reverse complement strand
TGGCTTCTGAAGGCCAGTGCTAATCCTTTCAAGTTCAGCCCAACAATACCTGTTGTCTTTGGATTTGCAAATAACCCTTTTGAAGTGGCTTCCTGGTTGTCTATCACCTAATGCAAACCTATGCATAGTAAATGAAGACCACTCTGATGTAGCATACCCAGGAAAAACAATAAAAGCTTGTTAGGCAGGGCTCAGGGCCTCTCTCTGTGACCAGAGGGAGGCTGCATAGCCCCGGCGTTTCTACTCCCCCAGATCTCGAGTGAAATTATTTACACGCCAGCCATAGCATACGGATTCTGAGGGACAGGATCCATGACAGTGAGACCCCGATACTTGTCAGTGACCCTTCCTCTGCGTCCTGCAGCTCCTGGCGAGCTCCCCAAGCGAGTGCCAAGCCCAGGTGAGGAACGTCCTCCCAGCCTTTGGCCTGGACTTCGTCTAGTCGACTCGAGAAATCAGCCACGTGTCGTGAGCAATGCAAACCTGGTGCTCAACTCAGCAGCAGTTTCACTGGCGCGCTCTGTAGCGTTCCTCTTAAGCAACAGCAGCAGAGGCCATGGTCATCGTTTGGTGTTTTTAATGCTGCATCTAAAAACGGCCGGATGTTTCCCACGACTCACAATTCCGGAGCAGGAAAACGCCGAGAACTGGGAGTGAGGAAACAGGAGTATCGGACTGAGTCATAACCAGTAACTCTGAAACAAATTTTGAAATTAAATCTTTGTGATTTTTTTCACTACATAGGTTGAAAAAGCACACTGAAAGCTTGTAAAAGCACTAAATTAGGGAAAATCGAGACACAGGCCTCCGATGTCAACCCATCACGGCGAGAGGCGTCAGTATCGCTTTCACAGCATCGCCTTGGGAACCCGCGGCTCTGGCCTGATTCTCGGTCTCCTCGCACAGGATGTAAAAACTTGGAGGCTGACGACTATTTCTTATTTCTCAGAATCCAAGCCGATGCCAAATGAGTGTTGCCTTAACTGCTCAGCAACAATCGCCTGAGAGGGTGTGCGCGGAAGAGGACACGGTGCCCGAAGTTTTATTTTGACGCATTTGAATGGCTTTGACCATGACCTCATTTTGTTTGGGAAGATGAGATCCTACCTCCCCTGTCTATTCTGTCATCTCTTCGTACACACATTCTCTTCTCCGCTCTTCGCTGGTTTTGTTGAGTGCTAGCCTCCTATTTCTAGGCCAGTCCTCGCAAGCTTCCTGTGATACTTCTTTAGAAATGGCAGTGCTAAATCAGTGGCAGAAACTCAGCTTTGGGGTAAGGAATGGCATGTCCTCTACATGCCACATGTCACACACTGTGTTCATAGGGAAGCAGGAGAATCTTCGGCGGGAGGTGCGATCAGAGTGGCGATATGGTCTGATGGGTGTGACTCTCTCAAGGACCCACCAACCGTCAGCCTCTGTGGGAGGGCTGGGATGACCGGTGGCCCACATCTGCAGGATGAGACCAACCCAGGCCCGTCAGAGGCACTGCCCCGCGGAGCCCCAGGGCCCAGCACAGACAGAACCATGTGGTGTTTCAAAGATGAAGCCTGATACTCTGCCTTTCCCGGAGAAGCCGGTGGCAAGATCAGTGCAGGAAGGCAGCCTGGGAGGGACAGCGGAGAGCTGGGCTCCTGCCACAGGGTGCTGCCCGTAGTCCAACTTCAAAGTAAGCCCCTCCCTCTGCTCTCCTGGGAGACCGAGGCAACAGGTGAGCACACTTAGACACACCACAAAACAATGGGCCTTCACTGATGTAAACTGTATTGTCTGTATGTCACACATGAGGAAAGGACGCTGCAGGGCTGGCAGTACTGCTGTCATGGAGACGAGTGACAAGGCGTGGCCGCCTCCCTCCAGGGGACAGCATGCTTTGTGGCTAGCTTGGCCTTGTGGTCACGTGTCTTTGTTCCAAGCTGGCCCCATGGCCCGGGAACTTCTCTTCAGTTCTTTTCCCAGATGACATGGACGGTTGCTCCAATTCTTTATGAATTTTATGATTTTTAATGGGTGTTGCATCTGAAAAGAATTGCAATTCCTATGCAGTCGGTCACCTGAGCACTCAAGAATGAACAGCTAACTTTCTCAACACGTCCTCATTTCCACCCTAGTCCTTTAACCCTCTGCTTCGTTACTTTGTCTTCAGGCCGTGCTCTTTTCTAGGGAAGTACTTCGTGAGTATGGGATTTGAACTTTTCACCGATGCTTGTGCGAGGTCCCTGCAGCCCAGGAGACCACGTGACTACTGACGGCTGGGAAGTCAGGAGGAGAGCAGGCGACGGGGTCGAGTAGCCTCGGCATGAGGTTTGAGGATGAGAGGAGAGGCGTTCCCGCCGTCTCATTGACCTGGAGTGGGGATGTGTCCTGTGCCCGGGGAGGCCCTCAGACTGTCCAAGTGGCCTCCCCGCTCCCTTCCTGTCCTTCTCCGGCCTCTTTTGCACGTACGTGCAGGTTTGTCTCTCCAGAGAAGAGTCAGGTCCTCGGGCGGATGGTCTTCCTCACACGGCAACCGGTATTGAAATGAAGTGTCTGAACGCGTCCAGCACAGGTTCCTCAAAGTGGGACTCTCGACCCTCCTGCCCGAGGGTCACCTGGGACCTTGTGAAAGTGCACCTGCTGTGTCCCCACCCAAGTGCCACTGAGCTGGAGCCTTGACCATTGGCACGGAGCCAGCAGAGTCCTGTGCAGCCCGCCGTAGAGGGGACGACAGAACAAGCAGTACACGTCACCGTGGGCAACTCTAATTCTTCGAGAAATAGTAAAAAGTTACACTCAAAAGAATTTTTAAAAAAGAAAGAAAAAGAAAAACCATACTAGCTGCACCTTCCTGTCTAATTCCTAGTCATAAGGAATAGAGCTGTTGCCTATGTGGTCTCGTGGTCCCCTGGTCTGTGGTCCATGTGGTCCGGAAATCAAGCTTGATGCTGTGGCAACAAAGGAGGATGGGTGTGAGGCCGGAGGCTATTGTTGACCTTCTTGCATCCGAATCTGAAAAGCTCAGCTCTGATCAGTGCTTTCAAGGCATTTCAGGGGGCCAGGGGCCCGGTGCTCCGTGTTCGATGTGGGTCACTCTTCTGGGCATGCTCTTGAAACACCCACACACTGTTTGTGAGAATGGGAGGGATGTTGTGGGAAAGTCACTCCACTCGGAGTTCTTTTTCCTTCACTTTGGGGGTTCACGTTACAGTCTGCAAAGGTCTCGGCCCAGATTTTCTCCATTCCCATAAAAAGATGACTTATCCTCGACCGCCCCTGACTCCCAGTGTGAGATGAAACAGCTTGGGCCCTTTTGTGAGCACGTTCATCATTTATGCGCTCAGAAGCAATTTTTGAAGTTTACCAAATTAAAAAGGGTGGTAGCAGCACAATGCGGGGAGCAGGGATGTGTGTATCTGAGCCCCATCTGTCATCTCAGGAAGGGATGACGCCAAATTTAAAACTTAGCTTCTAAAGTCTAATAATCACCAAATGTTCAGCCAGCCCCCTTGGCTGGTTCCCTGAGAGCAGAGACGGCAAATGCGCTTCGCTGGGAAGGATGGAGGTTTTCACGCCGTCGTCCCGGAAGTCAGCCGGTCTGTCTGTGTGTGTCCCTCAGGAAGGTCACTCTGAGCTGCCACACGACTCACTTTCCCCAAGACACCGAGCCTGCCTCAAACACACACGTGCCCGTCTCCACGTGAACACAGACACAGAAACACACATGTTTACGGTGCATGTGGACGGGACAAATGTTAGAACGTACGTCACTCCCACGAAGGCGCCGTTGTGTTTGTGTTGCCCTGGACGGGAATGGCGCGGGGGACAAGTCCAGGTTTGTCTGGGGGCAGCTGAGACGCTCCTCATTTGTGGCCACTTGTTTTTTTCATGAATAGACCTTATCTTTGAGAGCACCTTTATGTCTGCAGAAAAACCGATCAGACAGTAGTGACGGCCCCTCCGTCCCGTCTCCCCTCTGACCCAAGTCTCTCTGCTGAGATGCCGCATTAGCGACACGCCTTTATTACAGTGGGTGAGTCACGGACACACTCTAATGAACTAAAACCTGCCCACGGTTTATGTTCGGGTCCACTGTGTGCGTGGCCTTGTGAGTGAGGACGAATACACCGTCACGGGTCACACAGCACGGGGTCACCGCCCTGCACCTCCCCTATTCGTTCCTTCTCTCACACGCTCCCTTTCTCTACTCAGATCCAGGCAGACGGCCTGTGTGATTTCCTTCTTTCTGCAGAGCGTCTTCTAATGCTTCTCGGAGGGCAGAACTCTTGGAACTAAATCCATGTTTGTTTATCTGAGGTTTTTATTTCTCCTTCACTTGGGAAGGATGGTTTTGCCAAATATAGAATTCTAGGCTGGCTTTTCTTTCAACATTTTAAATAGCTCACTCCATTTTCTTCTTGTTTATCTGACTCCATTTTCTTCTTGTTTGTGTGGTTTCTGAGTAAAAGTCTGATATTATTCTTATTTTTGTTCCTCTCTAAGTGAAGTGGATTACCCCCCTCTTCGTCTTTGGAATTCTGAGGTTTGAATATGACGTGCTGGGGGCAGGTGTGTGGGTATTTTCCTCTCTGGTGCTCTGAGCGTCCTTGGTCTGTGGTTCGGTGTCTGTCATTCATTTTGAAAGCTTCTCAGCTAGACACTATCAGACAAACAATATCCTTTTCTATTCTTTTCTCTCTTTCTAGTATTCCTATTATGTGTATGTTATACTTTTTATAGCTGTCTGCCAGGTCAGGGCACCGGTCATGTTCAGGGCCATGTTCAGGGCTGAACATCGTTGCTTTTTCTCTTTACATTGTAGCTTGAGAAGCTTCTGCTGACATATTTTTAAGCTCACTCGTTCTTTCATTTGACATGTTCAGTCTGCAAGTGGTCTATCAAAGACAATTTCCATTTCTATTACAGGGTCTTCGATTTCCTTTCTACTCTTTCTTAGCTTCCATTTCTACGCTTGTATCACCCGTCTTTTCGTGCCGGTTGTCCACTCTCTCCATGAGTGCCCTTAGAATGTTAACCAAAATCATTTTAAATTTGTAGTCTGATAATTCCAAAACATGCCATATCTGCTTTTGTTGTTTTCTTTGTCTCTTCAGATGGTGTTTTTTGCATAAACTATGTCTTGAAAGCTGGACACTCTGTATTGGATTAGAAAATCGGAAGTAAATGTCCTTCACGTGTGGCCGTGGGCTCCCCGGCCTCGGCGTGAGGCACGGCTCACCGTTTGCTACAGCTGTGGTGCCAGAGGCTAAATTTCCTCGGGTGTCCTTTGCCCTTTTTGTCCTTTTGTTTCTCCAGAAATTTCTTAAACTTTCTCTCTTTGGTAATCCTGTTATCGCCCTGCTGGTGTGGTGTTGAGGTGTGAGGGAGGGGCAGAACTCTGTCTTCCCACAATCAGGTCAACAAAGAGTCGGGCTGTGGCCTGGGTGTCAGCCTTCCCAGGTGCTGCTCCCCTCCCCCGCCCCCCCCCCCAGCAGCGACAGAGGAGGGCTCGAGCCAGCTGGCATTGGGTACTTCATTATAAATTTGGGTTAAAAGTGATAATTTGTGTGTCAGTTGTGATGGTAAATTTTGTGTCAGCTTGACTGGGCCCCAGGGTGCCAAGATATTTAGTCAAATGTGATTCAGGTGTGTGTCTGAGAGTGTTTCTAGGTGAGATTAAGATTTAAATCAGCAGATAGAGTGAAACTTACCCTCCCCAACGTGGGTGGCATCATCCAAGCTCTTGGAAGCCTCGTGGACCAAATGGGAGGAGAAGGAGGAGAAGGAGGATCTGCCCTCTGCCTG
Source organism: Micronycteris hirsuta (assembly GCA_004026765.1). NCBI lineage: Eukaryota > Metazoa > Chordata > Mammalia > Chiroptera > Phyllostomidae > Micronycteris > Micronycteris hirsuta. The sequence continues at coordinate 6,952 of PVJI01000943.1, read as the reverse complement.
GTGCCTGACGGTCTTCGAGGTGAGACCTGGTCTCCTGCCACCAGGCCTGGACCGAGGCCCTCCCAGCTGCTCTCCTGGCTCGCAGGCCTCTGGACTACAGACCTGGGGGCTTCTTAGCCTCTGCGACCACCTGAGTCAACTCCACACACACACGTTTACATACATACGTGCATCTACGTGTGTGTGTACCCTGCTGGTTCTGTTCTCTGGAGACCCCCTGATGCCTCCTAATAGTATTATAGTCAGTTTTATGTTAGTAGGTTACTCTGCAAATACTCAATGAAACCAGCACTTGGAAACTCATACTGAAACCCAGTAAGAAATAGATGCTTTTTTTCTCTGACTGGAATGTTTATTGAATAAAAATTTTCTTATTTAGAAAATGAACCTGACTCCTAAGATAAACGAATCACTTATGTTAGACTGATAGGAATCTCATTCCTCTTTGTCTTCTATTTTTATTACTTTTTGAAATGTATCCATAGATCTTTGCTAAAACTGCATGCGCTAAAGGCATGCAGCGTGCTGACCTGGCAGACAGCGAAGGGAGGGGCGCAGTCAGGCCGGCTGCGGCGTCTCTCACACAGGCGTGTTCCTGCGACCAGTGCGCCCGAGTCTGCCGGGCTGGCCGAAAAGGCCGTGTGGCTTTTCCATGAAATAAAACACATTTTTCGTTGTCACCAAGAACCTTATTGACTTGGATATTTTGAGTATGCCGGCTGCCTCCCGTGTGGAACAATGTCGATTGTTCTCAGTTACTGTGTTGATTTGATTGTCATCCACTTCGACCTGCCTCCCTGTCTGGGGAGCACCGTAAGTCCAGCGGGAAACTTCACAAACCACTTCTGACACCTTTGCTCGGTCACAGCACCTTCCCCACACTGCACGAATCTTCTTTTGCGTTTTGATTGCATTTTTACCTTTCTTAGAATATCAAAGCATAATATGCCTAAAATATTGCACAAAAATTCACCAGTTTTGATAAGATTTTTTAAATTGCGTGCTGATATGACAGCTGTCACAAAACAGTCTAACAAAATTGTTTCAAATGAAGTTAAAGACAGCTTGAGCACTACTAGAGCCATCGTGGGGAGAAACCAAGGGGACTTTTTGGCCACCCAGTGCTACGTCCTCCACTCGTCACACCCAAACTTGTTTTCAAGAACTCAGGTTCTCTTTTCTGTATACATGAGCTATTAATAGGTTCCGAAAACCTCTCAAAAAATTTAAAAACTGAAAATTAAAGTGGTAATTTAGTTTTCAATATTAAAACGTCTGTTAAAAACTGTGCTTACATCCTAGCATTTGGCTTGTTAATGAGTAGAATGAAATTTCTAGTTATGATGTACAATTCTTCCGAAATGCAAAACATAACTACTGCACAGTCTTTCTAAATTTCCCTGTGCTATTTTTTCCAGCTACTTCCACAGTGACCTCACAGCGATTGAGAGAAACGATCAGACCCGCGTAGGTTCCCACGAACAGTGCGCGTGTGGGAACATCTGCTGCTTCTCAGCTCAAATGCTCAATCAAAGCGGCCGGCGGAGGCGGAGGAACCGGGACTTCCTGCTCCAAGTCATTTTGTTTAAAGTTGTGTGGCGTAGGCTACGCCTCCTTAATCAAGTTGATGCTGTGGGTATTTTGGGTTATGTGGGCACGTGGCTATGAATAGATGCAAAATCTTCCAGTTTCCAAAGATTTTTGTGTTTCTTTGTGAAAATCAACATGACTGTCACCAAGCGCATTTGAAAGGGTAATTTCTCTTGTCCAGGCCTGAAAAGGTTTGCTCAGAATAGAACTTGTCCCCCCCTTCCACTCCTGAGAGCCCCCCCCAAGGACATCAAGGCCCACAGGCCTCTCATTTTCTATGAAATGTGCTTCTAGTGAGCAAAACTCTCAAGTAATTGTAATACTCTCAAAGTAATCAACTTCTTGCATTAAACATTTCTTTAATGAAATATCAAACTATTGTGCTCATTTTCTTACTGCAGGAAAAAGACTACAAGGAGGGACCCCCCAAAACCAGAATTATCTCCTGCAGGGTGGGCCCCTAGTACAGGCTTCCCCTGCTACATGAGTGTTCTAGGAGCACATCCACATCAGTGGATGAGCTGGTGTCGTTGTGAGAGGCTGCGTTCAGCTTGGGTCAATTTTTTTGAAGACTCTTTCGGTGTGTTTGCCCATTTCATGATGGGCGATTTACAAGCACAGCTGCCCACACCGTGCTGAGTGTTCAGCAGTTTTTGACCGAATACGGCATGACCCCCATGACCCACCCTCCCAATTCACCCAATCTCACCCCAAGTGACTTTTATTTTGTTTCCCCGAATGAAAAAAGTCCTCAAAGAAAAACGTTTTGCTGATGTGGAAGAGGTGAAAAAAAAAATGTCAGAAGCGCTAAAAGGCATCAGAATCGATAAGTTCAAAAACTGTTTTGGGCAGTGGGGAAAAAAGTCTCAATAGGTGCATTGCATCAAATGAGAGTACTTTGAAGGTGACTGAAGTTTAAACATGTAAGAATCAATACACAATTTTTAATAAATAAATTCTAGGTTTTTGGGTCTCCCCTCATATTTTGATCAAAACTAAAGTGTTTCTGAGTAACTCGAGTGTTCTTTTAATCACTGCCCCTGGCCCTGAGTTGTGCCCTTCAATGAGGAGGTCACACCTGGCCACTGCCCGCATGCCCTGCCCGTGAGTCTCGGGTCGTTCTGGTCCCGCTGGCTGAGTGCCCTGGTGCAGATCAAAGGCACAGAGGCCTGAAGGGAATGGCTCTGGGCGCCAGGGAACAGTGGAGCTTTCAGGAGTCTCCTCCCCGTCAACTGGAGGGCATGGCCACAGCCCTGCATGCTGCCCGCCACCCTGGACTGCTAAGGGTCAGCTTCTAGATCTCAGGACAGGGGTCCTCATGGCTTAACGGCAGTCCCAGTGGGCTGCAGGCTCCAGGTGTGGAGAGAGGCTGCTCTATAGGCCCAAAGGGGCTGGGAGGAAATGGGCTCGTCCTGCGGTCTCCCAGGTGCTTCCCCAGGTGTGCAGGTGCGGGAATGGATGGGCGGGGCCGGGCAAGTGCCGTGAGAGGCTCAGCGCCTCCTTGGGGCCACACGGGCGCCTGCTAGCAGAGCCGGACCGACAGCCAAGGTCTGTGTCATTTCATGTCTCATCTTCTCAGCTCAGGGCCCAGCTTTCCCAAGAGGAAGTCAGTTGAAATCCTGTCACTCAAGGTCGTGAATTCCTCTGCCGAATAGCAGTTTTTACAAACAGGACTTCTTAGAGTTCCACAGTGTGTTTCTCTTAAAACACGCACAGGCTCCAGGGCCTCCCTGTCCCAGAACCCGCAGAGCGGCCGGGCAGGGAGAGGAGGCCGGGTTGGGAGGAAGGCAGACCCCTCGCCCGGCGGGCTGGTGGGCGCGGCGCCACCTCTCAGACGTGCAGGCCACGACTTGAAGAACATTTTGGGGGAACTGGACCAGCGCGAATGCTGGCAGAGATCAGTTTACTCAGGAACTTGCCAACGCACCAGGCTTCACAGGCCTGTGAGTGACGGCACAGATGCGCACGCGCCCTTGAACCCAAGGCTTCCGTCTGCGCCCCGAGGGGGACCCTGCGAGAACAAACACACTCTGTTCCCAGCATCCAGAGACGGGAGCGAAGCCGCAGAGGTGAAGGGGCCCCATTCATTGCACAAGTGCCTGTCAGGTGCTCTGCAAATCTCACATGCACTCACACACACATACAGGGACACACTCGCACTCTCACCCACACTCACACACCCAGGCACATGCTCATGCACACACTCACACCTGGCATGTGCAAATGCACATATGCATGCACACTCATACATGTGCGCACAGCCACACTTGCACGCACACACACACACACAGGTGTGCACACTCACACACATGCACATGATGACATTGATAACCTGCCGGGCTGGGTGGCAGCTACAATGGGTGTGGCGGGTTGGGGATACAGTGGAGAAGTTGTGAGGGGGACACTTCCTTGAGTAGACATTCTGGCGTGTGTCTTAGCAAATACGAGTTCACACTAATTTCTACGTTAACACCTTGTTCCTGTTGTTCCCAAGATCAACAAGATCCTGGTGCGGAGTAACTCGCGTACATGGTCCTTTATTTGAACAGTAACCATGAACTACCTGACACCCTATTCTCAGCCAATCACAGCTGCTAGCTTTGACTCCGCCCCCCGCCCCACCACTTTTAACAGGGTCCTGGGCAGATAATGGTGTTTATTCTGATGTTCTTAAAGTGATACTACAGGGCAGGGATGCTTACCCAAGCCTGTGACTCGCTCTCATTTCCGGAATGGTCTTTGCACATGTCCACTCCGTGGGGGACACTAGTCAGACACAGTCCTCTGATGCCCGTTGCAGCCGGGGCCCTACAGCTGCCTCTGCTTCCCTCCTGCGCAGAACTGACACCGTCACTGCCTGCCAGCCGCCCTCCCCCACGGCAGCCAGGACAGTGCCAGTGTCCACTGGCTGAAGCCCCCCAGCACGTGGCTCACCTTCTGTGGAAGTTCAGGCGATTTTTTGTAAGAGACTTTTCCTCTAATTCTGCAGCATATTTTCCCAGGGCACCCCATCCTTGTTTATAATAAACCATTTCATTTCTACGAAAGGTTGTTTTCTATCATAAAGATCATCACAATGAACTAATGCAGCATTTTGATTTTTAATGAGAAGAAGGAACAGCAAATGAGACCCTTACTTCACAGCGGGACGATGCTCGGACTCTGACCAGGAGCCAGGAGATTCATGCAGCGGGATGTCCCCTCACGTCACCAGCTATCAGCTGGACCAAAACCTGGCGATTTCTAGGCCTTTTTCTGCAGATGCCTAGAGATGGAACTGGATTGTGAGAAGGATTTTGCGTGGGCTGCCAAGCGCTCAGGAAGAATCATCCACTCTCGTGAGAATTCAGTTAATCAGGTGTCCAGGCACCAAACGCATGTGGCCTGGCCGCCTCGCTGAGGAAGTGACTTCATTCCCTTCCCCAGACGCCCACACGCTGACTCAGCAGCCAAACCATGGGCACCAGGGGAGCATTCTGACCCTTGGGGCTGGAGCTTCACTATTTCCTCTCGGATGCGCCCCCAGGCTGGAGAGCACCCGAGACGAGACTCGTGCGACCCATGTGCACTGACCACTCGATCGCACCTGCCTGAGCCTGGAGCTCGCAACATGTGCGCCGTGCTGTGGGCCAGTCGTTTACATTCTCTGAGTGACAGTTTCTTCGTGTGGAAGGTAACAACACTAACCCCTCAGGAAGCCGCTTTTTAAAAAATGTGTCTGCGGCAGTTGACGTTCAATATAACTTCATTTTAGTGGCAGGTGTCCAGCAAAGTAATTCGCCTTCAAGATGAGCTACTGTGATGTGTAGAAGCACCAGCACACGGTCTGGGACCCTCCCCACTGATGGTGAAGCCCATGACTCTTAAAACCTGGGCAGCACCCTGTGTGCAGGGCTGTGGGCCACCCACCCTGGGCCCCTTCCTCAGCCTGGCACCTGCCCCTTCCCTGGCCGCCAGGTGCCGCAGCCCCACGACCAGGACCCCGGGCTCCTGCAGGGGACGAGGTGAATTGAGTGGTAGGATGTGCCTGCGACCCCCACCCATCCACATAGCCGGTGTCCCCTGTGCCCCCACCCCCGTCCTGCACCAGGACTGGACCGTGGCCTTGTGACTTCTTGATAACGTCCATTTCATTACAAAGTTTTCTTGTTACTTATTTTTCTCATGGCTGCTTCTAATTGATGAGGTGAACAATTGGACTGACAACATACATTTCATGAACCTTCTAATTAGTAAGAACACGTACATTGTAACAGGATATTGAAAATCGTTTCAATTCTTTCAGTCACAGACGGGATGAAAATGGCGGTACACTCACAGCCTTCAATCCTGGAACAAGGGAACTGGGCCTCGACGTAGCCATGCAGACGGCCACCCAGAGACACTGGCAGGAAACAGAAGCTACAACAGCACGCTCTTCTCGGCGCTCTGAGGTGGCTCATTCTCACACCAGAAAAACATTCTTCTGTTGAGAGGCTTTGAATGAATTTAGGCTTTTAGGGCGACGAGAAACAACGGTCTCCGGACAGAATTTCCATTCCAGTGGCCCATGGGAGGGTGGCAAGGCATGAGCGGCTGACCCCAGACCAGGTCACGGACTCAGTGACCCCGTGAGCGAGTGGGACCCCCGACGACACAGGTAGAGGACAGTGGGCCAGGCAGAGCGGCATGGCCCTCCAGAAGCCACTGTCTCCTATGCACGGCAACCACCGGGTCTGCACCTGTGCTCTCCCAGCAAACACCTGGCCAGGTGCGCAGGGCGCCAGGTTCTCTGACGCTCCACAAAGAGCTTCCACGTGGCGTCCAACACATCACGAGTAACTTGATAAGGACTTTTGTGTCATTACGAAGCTAGGTCAGGTGGCATTCTTGGAGCAGGTTCCAGTTGAGTCCTCCAGTTTTCACGGGTGCAGAGGGGACGGAGGAGTGGGGACAGGGCAGCACCGAGGGGCCATGCACAGGACCAGCAGCGACTAGGCGCTGCCATCCATCCACAGCCCCCAGAAAGGCCGGTCTCTCCCTCGTAACCTATTCATGTTCGAAACTCAAAGTTGCACTTAATCTGGAAGGAAACCTTGAATAACCCCACATTTTTTAGTTAAAAAAACTGAAAATTCTTGGTTCCCCGATGGGGCCTGGTGAGCGGCAGGTGCTCGGAGCACATACACTCGAATGGGCCACTGAAGGGTGAGGGCCCAGGGCCCTGGCGGTGGCCCCTCCCCCTCCTCACCTGCCACCTGCCACGTCCCCTGTGTCCCTTTCTGGGCCCCAGGAGCTCAGGGACCAGACCTCCGTTTCCCTGCATCGAAAACTGATGGGAAAATACCAACTTCCGTGCGTGCGTTCAGAGAATAAGGCTAAA
>PVJI01000942.1:177485-212395 GCA_004026765.1 Micronycteris hirsuta | reverse complement strand
GAAGTCATGGGAGTGGACCTGGGTCCCCAGGGAGGCAGAGGTCTCTAATGGTGAGATTTCAGGCAGCTAGCAATAGCCTCTGGGTTAGGGGACATTTGTGGATAGGAAGGTCACTCATATCCGTGTGTGTGCCTTGTCCCCAGGATTCCTGAAGCACAGATGCCTGACTGAAGGGTTGAGGACCAAGGGCCATGGCACCTCCTCCCTGACCTGAAGGTCCCTGAGAAGTGGCTTCTTGGTAATCACCAGGAGGTCATGCCAGGTCACCGGTGGAACTGAGGGCACAATTCCCCACAACCGCCTTGCGTGGGGTCTTCAGGTGAGTTCACACTCATGGAACACTCAAGCTCTATCATTTCCTTGCGAAGGAGAATGTGCAGGGCCCATCACTCCCGTTTTACAGATGAAGCAGCTGAGGCTCTGAGAGGTTAAGTGACTACCGAGAGCCATGCAGCTGGTCAGGGAGGGCTGGACTGGAATCCAAGTCCACCTAAAAGAAAAGACAGTGTTCTGAACCTAGAGGTCTTTGTGTACTTTAGGCTTTCCTTAGCTCTGTGATAACGAGATGGCATTAGAGGTATATAAATAAATGACTGATAAATATTACGGACTTCTAATGTGCTGAATTTTGTATTACACATTGAGGCCTCACAACAGCCCTACGAGGTAGGCACCATCTCCACTGATTGGCGAGAATCACAGAGACAGATGGCACCCCGTCCTGGCCGTGGCGTGGGACGAGGGCTCGCGCACACACCCCTGGGAGCGAGAATGGCTGTCAGTGTCAGGGCACAAAATCAACGGTGGACATTAAAATCTGAAATTCAAACATCCTCCGATTCACAAATCCCTCTTCTGGGAATGAAAACATTGGGACATAAAGATACACGTGCAAAGACAGTCATTACAGCACCGTTTGCAGGGAAGAGGATGAAGCAATGGAACGTCCATTGAGAGGGACGCGGGGAAAGAAGCCCCGGCTCAGCGGTGCTGTGGGGGGCTCCCCGGGCAGTGAGGGGAGGGACTTAGGTCCCCATGCGCTGACCTGGAGGTTGTCCATGATACATGAAGTGAACAAAGCAAGCCTGACGGAACATGAACACGATTTTAAAACTTAAATAAATAGAAAAATAAAAAGAAAAAAGGCCCACGTATTTTTGTGTGTGTGTTTGTATGGGTCTAGAAAATGATACGAAAGGATGTGCACCATCTGCTGTGACTCAGGGAGAGGAACCTGAAGGCAGGGAGGGGGAGAACTTTTCAGGCACTGTTGTGTTCCTCAACAGACGCTGTCTGGGAGAGTCAAGGGTGGCTTCACGGAGGCGGTGACATTTGAGTTGCATTTTGCAGGGTGAATGGGAGTTTGCCAGACAATGAGGGTGGGAGGGGAGGCCAGTTCAGGCAGAGGTGCAGAGATGTGAAAGCTCACGAGTGTGGAGACAGGGCAGTAGTCTTATGGGGCTGCTCCCTTGGCCGTTTGCCCTGAGCCTCCACGAAGGGAGTGGCTGTGAAGATGAAAATGACATCACGTAGGTGCAGCACCTGGGCACCGTGGGCCTTGGCTCCTGCTCTGTGAACTGGCCTGTCTAGTTCTTGCCGCATTGGAATAGGGACTAAGGATCCTGCATGGCACATGGAGGATCCTTAGGTGCAAAGGATGGATGGAGCAAGGGTGAGGCTGAGGGCGGCGGGGTATGTGGGCAGGGCCTCTCCCCCTTCATTGCCCCCTTCCTTGTTTCTTCCTTCTCTCCTTCAAACCCCCCCTTTGTTTTCTCCCCCAGTCTTCTCCTTCCAATTCCCTTTGCCCCCTTCCCTTTCCTCCCTCCCCCTAATTCCCACCCACCCTCTCTTACAATCCCTTTGTCCCCTCCCAGAGGCACCTGCAGAGAGAGGGGTCACCACTGAGCGTTTTACTGGAGGACGGTCGTTCGGTCGGCTGGTCGGCTGGACACACCATGACTGTTCTCAGTCCCTCTTGTACCTCCCTGATCTGGGTGACTCAGGCAAGACCACAGCCGTGATGCCAGATCAACTTGGGTTTGAATTTCTACCTCTTCTACTTACTAGCTGAGTGACTTCAGTTAGTGTCTCTGGGCCGCAACTTCTTCATCCGTCACCTGGGCACGAGGATTCTTCTCTCCTGGGATTGTTGTGAAGATTAAATGCGAAAGTGTTTCTTTTTCTTTTATTTTTAGAGAGAAGGGAAGGGAGGGAGAAAGAGAGGGAGAGAAACAGCAATGTATGGTCGCCTCTCACATGGCCCTCACTGGGGACCTGGCCTGCAACCCAGGCATGTGCCCTGACTGGGAATCGAACCAGGACCGCTTGGTTCCCAGCCCGCACTCAATCCACTGAGCTACACCAGCCAGGGCTAAATGCGAAAGTGTTTCTTATTATTTTCAAGCTAGCATTGACTCTGTAGATCCAGATACAAGCTATTTTATTTGTTGATCTTCTTTCAGTCTTGCTTTGGTGGCAGTTCTGGTGAAGTCTTCGAAGTCCGCGAGTGAATCAGGGCAGCAGAGCCCACCTGGGAGAGGAGAGCCCCGGGGTGTGGCCGGCTCCCTGGGAGGGATAAAGGGGGCAGCGCAGCGCAGCGCAGCTATCTGGGGCCAACAGCAGGGAATTTAAAGGCTCCCAGCCCTTGTCAGAGCCCCTCCCTGGCTCCATGTGTGTGAGGGACCCTGGAAAGGGCCCGTTCGTGGTGACGGAAAGAGCCGAGAGTTACTAATGGTGTTTGTAGTTGTAAGCCCCACTAATGACCGCAACCACGGACGTTGTAATAACGTGTGCAATGAAAGCTCTGGCAGCGAATTAATAGATAATTTGTGACTTTGATGACCATGCTGAATGAGCTGAAGCACATTTCTACGTGAGCGGGCCGGGGCACAGCCTGGCAGAGAGCGGGGGCTGCGGGGGCAGGAGAGGACCTGGGGTTACGGAGCAGTCCTGGAACGGGCAGGCCTGGGTGTGGATCTCTGCTCATGCTCTTCGGGGCTGTGTGAGTTGGCAGTGTCAGGTGGCCTCTCGGAGCCTCAGTTTTCTCATCTATAAATTGAAGAGGATGATAATCCTGGTCTGCAGAGCCGTGAGGATTCAATAAGATAATGCACCCGAAGTGGGCAACACCTCTCTGCGTGCCTTGCTTCCTTTTCCAGTTGTGCTGGCTGCTCCGGGGCGTGCGCCCCATGCCCCTGCTGCGGGCCCTTTGCACTGGCTGTGCCCTCTGCCTGGCACGCTGTCCTCCCAGATATTTTCATGGTTTGTCCCTCCTTCCGACAGGTCTCTGCTCAAGTGTCACCTCACTGGGGAGGCCTTTTCTGATCCTCTTATCTCAAATAGCACCGCACACTCTGTCCTCTTTGTTATTTTCGTTCACAGCTCTCGACAGTTCACGTATGTAGTTGTTGATTGCTTTATCATCTGTCCCTTCCTCTAGACTGGAAACATCACAAGTGCAGGGACTATCTTTATTTGCTGTGGGATGTTCAGTGCCTAGAATGGCACCCAGCCCGCAGGAGGCACCCCGGAAATAATTATGGTGTAAATGAAGGGGCAGCCCCGTGACAGGCACAGGGTACGGGCTCAATAAACGGTGACCAGGTGAAACTGTGAGCAAATGAACACGCAGCGATGCAATGAAAAACCTGATGGGGAGCTTCTCTCCAGAGGCTCCCTTTCCATAGCAAAAGGGCATCTAGTTTTCTGCCCTCCTCTGCTCACTTGTCCCGCTCCCCAGGCGTTCAGAGGGAGAGCCACTAGGCCAAGCGTGACCCTGGACGAGGAGTCAGACCACAGCTTTGAGAGTGGATGTGCAAGACCTGGGCGGCAGTGTGCCCGTGAGGACAAAGAATGAGGTCTCTGTGCCTGAGAGCCACGAGATGGGGTCGTGGCCGTCCTCAAGCCAGACACCCGGATTCCATCTAGAACAGCGATTTTCGGCTTCTTTCATCTCATGGCAAATGTCAACTAAAGGCTAAGATTCTGCAGCACACCAAAAAATATGTATTTTCGCCAATCTGACAAAGATAGATATACTTTTGGTTGATTTACAAAAAAAATAATGGTAATTACCTACCTTTTTTGCTCCCAAGTGACTTTTTAAAAAAAAAGCAAGTGCCTGTACTTATATATAAGGATTTCTGCTACCAAGAATTGACCAATCAGACACAGCCTTATTATGTGATGTGACCAATTAGATGCAACTCTATTACATGACATATATTTATGGGTCAAGACAGGGCATTCACATCAGACAGCTATTGCTGTGTTGGCTGTTGTCATTTTTTAATTTGACCGTCTAAGGGAAAAGAGGTCAGTGCCGCTGACCAAATAGTCAGACAGCGCATGTTTTAAAAATTCTTGTGGCACACGGTTGAAAATCGCTGGTCTAGAAGGTCTCCAAAGTAGTGTGCACCCGTGAGGGTGTTGTGAGGTGTGTGCCTGTGATAAGTCATTGTGCATATGCTGGTGTGTTTGTGTGTGTGAATCTGCATCCTGCATTTGCTTACTTGCATGTGTGTGTTGGGTGATCAGCTGTGTGGTCGTTGTACACAAGTGCGCTGGGTATCAGCTTGTATGGAAGGTGTGGCAGTGAGTGAAAAAGCGTGGGTGTAAATACATGTGTCTTTGGGGGTGACCTGGGGGTACGTGTTCATGAGTTCATGGAGATGTGCGTGTGTATGTAAGCGGGTTTGAAGGTGTTCTGTGTGTGTATTCTAGTTGTGAGAATGTGTGGGTGATAAGAGTGTGCACGCGTGCATTGGGGGGGTTACTGCGTGCACATGTCTGTGACTGAGACTTTGCGTTCGAGTTGTCAAGGATTTCTGTGACCCAGTGCAGTTGGTCCGTGAAGCGTCCCCCCTGAGACTTGTGCTACCGAAGATGCCAGTTGTATCAGTTTGCTTGTGCTCGTGGGACAAGATATCCTGACACGGAGCCGTGGAGAGAGGGGTGGGCCTCTTGGGAAGCTTTCTGCTGGTTGCCTCTGTTTCAGTAGAAATGCAGTTATTTCATAAGGCCAGGCTGATGGCGTTGGAAACAGCCAAGTGCAGAGCTGCAGCGAAGGGGACCGCATCCCATTTGACACTAATTGGTTGATGATGGTAATTGTCATCGCAGACAGTGTGGCCATCTCCTAATTTAATATCATCAATAAGGCAACACCAGCTCAATGCAAATGAGATGCGAGGAACGGTGGGGCCATTTGTAAGTCGTGTTCTTGACGCATGTTCCCAGTCAGCTACAGGGGGCGCCCGGGGCTGCAGTGTGGGGCAGTGGTCATGGAGCCACACCTCTCCAGCCTTGCCCTTCAGAGAGGCTCAGGAGGGGCCTGTCCTGCGGCTCCCAGGGACCCCGAAGGCTTTCTTAGGACCAGCTGCAGTGAAGTCAGGGAGCCTCCAGTTCAATAGGCCACCCCCCCCACCCCGACCCACCCAGACTCAGGACATGCCCAGCCCAGAGCCCTGTAGTCTGACTGCCTCTTCCCTCTGACTGGGCGGGGCTCCCATCACTCCCCCACTCAGCACCTGTGACTCTTTCACTGAGTCAGGGCTCTGAATGCCGCTGATGATGTTTTAGTCATTAGACCAAAGCCTTGCAGGGGTTCTCCTCCATCAGATCAGGGTACCCCTCCAGAGCAGAGCTATGAGTCCGCTCTGGCTCCTTGCTCAGACCTTGTGTATGCGCACATGTGGCCTGTGTCTATTGCAGTGTGCCAGCAGCAGGGGTGTGGCTTACTGCTTTGGAAGAGATTCTGGATCCAGACTGCCTGGGTTCAATTCTCAGCCCCACCACTTAACAGCTGTGTGACTTTGGACAGGTTACTTGACCTTTCTGTGCCTCAGCTGCCTCATTCTATAAATGGGAAAAATAATAATATCTACTCATAGTTCTCTGGGGAGATTTAAATGAGTTAAATGTGTTAACTCCTTTTGATATTTATTAAAATAAAATAGATTAGTACCTCAGCCCTGGCTGGTGTGGCTCAGTGGATTGAGTGCTGGCCTGTGAATCAAAAGGTTGCAGGTTCGATTCCTAGTCAGGGCACATGCCTGGATTGTGGGCCAGGTCCCTTGGTTGGGGGTGTGCGAGAGGTATCTTTCACACATTGATCTTTCCCTCCCTCTTTTTCTCCCTCCCTTCCCCTTTCTCTAAGAAGTAATAAATAAAATCTTAAAAGAAAAACTAGATCCTCAGTCCCATTAGCCATATTCAAGTGTTCAATCGACAGGGCAGATTCTCGCCATTTCTGTGTCATTTCCATCACCACAGACAGTTCTAATGGCCAGCGGTGCTATAGGCCTTTGATGTCAGATGAGCTGAGCTCTGAGGAGGTCCTGTACTTCCCCAGATTTCAGAGAAACCCCTGTGTCTCTCCAAATTCTAACTCAGTGCATTGCACAAACGCCTCCTGGCAGGAGAAGTCCAGCCCTGTGCCACCTCTCGTCACATCTCTTGCACCTGACGCCCAGGCCTGGGAGCCCCGGTGGCTGTTGAACCAGATGGCCTGGGAGTTGTTAACGAGAGACTCTGTGTGCATATGTGTGTGTGTGTGGGGGGGGGGGGCGTGTGCTGTGATCATCATTTTGGACCTTCCTTGGGGAAGTAACAAATGGCAGACCCAGCAGTCCTCCAGAGGGGCCACCTCATAAATCAGTGGGAAAGGCTCCCAGTCCCTGCTGGGTCGTCCTGTGGCCCCACAGACAAGTGACCCAGAGGCGGTGGGGCTGCCTGCCGTGGCTTCTCCTCCCACCAGCCCTGCTCTGGCTGAGCCTCGTGGGCAATGTGCTGGCTCGACCGTCAGCAGCCCCAGACCCCAGTCCTGTCTCTACCGGTGACCAGGAATCTACCAGATTCCTTCAATATCACACTCCACCAGTCTGATAGTGAAGGAATCACCTTTTCTCTCTAGGCCTCAATTTTTTCCTCTGTAAAGTTGGGGGTGAGGGTGAGAGGGAAAACTATACAGCAATGTAATATTTGGGATTTACAGTCAGTGCCACCTTCCAATTCCCAGAAAAGGCCACAGGACAGCAAGTCCCGGGCAGTGAGGGTCTAGAGTCACCTTCTCATCTCCTTGGTGACGCTCATGCACCATGGTGTCTGAGAGCCTGAGGCCCAAGGGCACGTGCTCCTGGGGAGGCCATGCTGGTGCACAGGGTGCCAGAGATGGTTGAGTGAAGGGCCCGGTGTGGGCAGGGTGTGGGTGGCCCTGTCTTCTAGGAGGGCCTGGGCCAAAGCAGGTTCTGGACAGTTTGGCAAACTGGGCGTGAGGTCTGGCTCAGCACAAAAGCCTGGTGCAGACACCGGATCCGAGGGGCCGGAGGGAGCGAGGCCTTCCATGGAGGTGGGGCCGCCCCTCTGGGTTCTGGAGGAGAGGCCTGGCACCGGCGGGAGGGACCATGGGGACCAGGCAGAGAGACGTGGTTGGAGTGGTGGTTACACGGCGCAGGTTTATTTTTTTAAATCATTTTTAATTTTTTACCTTTTATTTTTCAATTATGGTTTGCATTCGGCATTATTTTGAATTTGTTTCAGATGTACAGCACAGTGGTTAGACAATCATATACTTTACACAGTGTCCCCTGACGTTTCAAGTACCCGCCCGGCACCACACATAGTCACACAATATTATTGACTATATTCCCTGTGCTTTACTTTCAATCTTCACGACTATTCTGTAACTACCAATTAGTACTTCTTAAAGAAGATTTTGTTTATTTATTTTTAGAGAAAGGAGAAGGAAGGGAGAGAGGGAGAGAAACATCAATGTGTGGTTGCCTCTTGCACGCCCCCTACTGGGGACCTGGCCTGCAACCCAGGCATGTGCCCTGACTGGGAATCGAACCGGCGACCCTTTGGTTTGCAGACTGGCACTCAATCCACTGAATCGCACCAACCAGGGCTCAATTAGTACTTTTTAATCCTTTCCCTCTTTTCACCCATTTCCCTCAACCCCCTCCCTCTGGCATCCATCAGTCTGTCCTCTGTGTCTAAAAATCTGTTTCTATTTTGTTTGTTCCTTTGTTTTATTTTTTAGGTTCCACCTATAAGTGAAATCAAAAGGCATTTGTCTTTCTCTGTCTGGCTTACTTTACTTGGCATAATGCCCTCTAGGTCCATCCACGTTGTCACAAATGGTAAAATAAAACACCCAGGTTTTGGAACCACACAGAAATGGGCTCAAATCCTGTCTTGGTGACACCTAAGCCATGTGTCCTTGGGCAAGTAATTCAGCTTCATCTGTAGAATGGTGACAGTACTGTCTGCCTCACCAGAGTCGATAAATAGTGTGTGCGAAAGCCACGGGCACTTAGGGACACTTGTGTGTTCTCCGGCACTGGCCAGAGTGATGTGCAGGCCTGGGTAGGACCCGGGCAGTGGCCGTGGCTGCCCGCGCACCGTGTTCTGTGATTTACCAGGCGTTTTCACGTCCATTACCTCGTGATGGCCTTGTGGCAACCCTGATGGGAAAACTGAGGCTCAGAGCAATTCAGTGACTTGCTCAAGGTCATTTGCTTGGACATAGGAGAGGGAAAGGGTACACATCCATCCTAATTAAGCCTCACTGGTCCACAATTGCCACCTGATGGCTGCTGGTGACAGAGCTTTTCCACATTCCTGGAAGACAGTGAATTTGTGGGGCCAAGTGGGGTGGAGTGGAGCCACTGGGAGACTCCTGGGGAGTTTCCACTTGGGCGGGGCTCCTGCGTCTCCAGATGACGTGTGGGAATGGGTTTCCGTTGTTGGGGATGCTTGGCTCTGCTGTCTGTTTAGGGTACACTGGTAGGGGCGCAGGGAGGGGCGGGTCCATTTTGCCTCTGATCCGTAGCCTGGCCTTCTAGGTGGAGAATGAAGTTGGGGAAGGCTGGGGTGCACAGACCCCACGCTTAGGCATCAGTTAGTGTAAGTGCTGCATGGTTCCCGGCAGGCAGCTGGCAGATGTGTCAACCCAGGCAGCGCGGGCATGAATTTGGACAGGTTGGTGGGAGTCACAGGCAGGCAGGAAGCAGAGCTGGCCAGGCATCTAGCTCCAGAGTTGGCTAAGGTCAGACAGGACACGGTGCGGGCTGACAGCCTGAGGCAGAAGCCGCCAGGACCGCGGGCAGCTCTGTGGGCTTTCTGGTGTGGGACACCTCTCTGGGGGTTTATCTCTGGACCCACTCGTCCACCCACGGCTGTCTGGTTAAAGAGCTTCTGCAAACTCTCTTCTTAGCCTGGTCCCTGAGAAGTCCCTCCAACAGCTTTCAAGCTCTTTTTTCAAAGGGATGCCTATGACTTTGACTTGCCTGGGGACATTCTCTGAAGGGGTTCACATCCTTCAAAGGTCTACTGTAGGGGTGTCAGACTCATTTTCACTGGGGGTCACATCAGCCTCAAGGTTGCCTTCAAAGGGCCGAATGTAATTTTAGGACTGTATAAATGTAACTGCTCCTTAACAGTTAAGCAAGAGCTCAGCGCTGCTGCCAGGTAGAAACAAGGTGCTGGGCTGGATAAAACAAGGAGGAGGGCCGGATTCGGCCGGCGGGCCTTGTGTTTGCCACCTGTGGTCCAGTGTATTGGTGGGTGATCCTTGTCAACCTCTGGGTCTCTGTGCAGCCCAAGGCCAGAGCCCAGCCAGGGACTCAGTCCTTATGTGGGTGGCCTGGTAGGTTTGCCCAGAGTTGGTGCTGCCCATCCCCTAAGTCCCTGACACCGTGTACCAACACCTCTCCAGCTCCTCTTTTTTCTCTCCTTCTGTTTGTGACTGAGTGAATTAGGCCTGAAGATCAGAAGTCACAAGTCGGGAAGCTTCTTCCACTAATGAGCTCTCCCAGGACCACGGACAGGCCCTTTCTTTGCTCCGCCCTGTTTACTTATTGATAACAAGTTGCAGCAGGAAGAAAGATGGACCAATCAGCTGGCAACACCGAGTGGCCAATCAGAGGGAGGGAGGGCAGGAGAAAATGACTCAGTGAAGAGAATTTGCACAGGGCAAATAGAGAGGTGTTAAACTTTAATTTTTTTCTCAGCTGGTCCAAGCTCTTCATGTTGCAGATGTCTGAGGCCCCAGGGGTCATGTAACTTCCTAAATTCGCATGGCCAGTGACGACCAAACCAAGAACTAAAATCTGGGTCTTTTGATTCTTAAGCCAGCATCGATTCTCCTATAGAGCTTCTTTAGAAGGCATTTATGTTGAAAACTGAAGCCTCTGTTTCAATAGGCAGCGTGGCATCCTTCTGTCTGTCGACACGGATACACTTAGAGGAAATGGACTTATTTAGGTACATCTGGGGACTAACAAAAACATCGAGATTGCCACTGTGATGATGTCTTCACGCCGCTACTCTGAAACAAAATGGCAATTGACATGAACGTTTTCAAGGAGACATGCTGTCTTTAATTTGTAGTGGATTTCAACATAATTTGGGTTGTGGGCTGAAGTTACTATGGTTATACCTGCACTGAATGTGACCTGGAGTTCAGAGCTATTATTCCTTACACGAGGTGCATTGCTCGTTCCGCCCCTGACAAGACAAGCAGAGCAGGTGGCTAAGGCAGTCTGCCTTTTGAGTGTTTGTTGCCATTATTGGTGTTGTTTAAGATGGTGGGCAGAGAGGCATTGGGCGCTTGGTGTTTGGGCGGGACAGGGGCCAGAAGAGGCGGAGTGTGGGACAATCGGTGTGAAGCCCGGACCCCGAGGCCCTCCGACTCCCTTCCCCACCCCCTTAGCCACTTCCCTCCCACCACCAGACCCAGAAGGCCTGGAGACACTCACATGTCCCCGGCCTGAGGGATCCGCTGGGGCAGTGTGAAAATGATCCAGATCCCATTCCTTTTCCGTATAATCAATCCCAAAGGCCAGAGTCAACTTCTTCCAAGGGCCTTGGGGGCTGCCTCTGGGGGTCGCTCTGGCACACTCCACGCACATGGTTCTTGCAGGACTTGGGGAGGGAGCAGCGCAAGCCTGAGGTCAGTAGTCTGAGTGTGGATTGCGGGCCACTCGGGTGGGGGCACTCCGAGGATGGTTTCTTCTCCCACCATTTCCCTACATCTGAAGGCAGAATTGGCTTTCCTCAGAAATATTGAGCTGATTGAGATCTTCCTGGGTCCAGGCTGCCTTACTGGACATTCCCATGTAGACACCCACAGTCATGTCTAAGAACCAGCTCATCTCCCTGTGTTCCGAAAACCACCTATCCAGCTCTGCTCAGCCCCCTCGATGGATTCTCCTACACCAGGGCGAGCCGCCAGCATCTTAAGACATTGAAACTACCACTTCCCACTTTCTGCATTCAATCCCTTGCTTCCCTCTGCATTCCTTTGCCTTATACCTAGGTTCTCCTGATCTATTTAGGTTTTAAAAAATTTTCTACTTAGTGCTTATTATGTGTTAGGTATTATCCTAAGTACTTAGATGTATTAACTCATTTAATCTTCTTAGTAACTCATTCGGGTAGGGACTGTTGTTATCCCTGCTTCACACGTGAGGAAACTGAGGCACAGGGAGGTAACATATTTTGCCTAATATTTCACCAGAGCTGAGATTCAGACTTGTAACTCTAACTCTAGAATGTTTCCTGAGCTACTATACCACAGTGCCTCCCAAATGCCAAACTGGAGAGGCATTTGATTGTTTTTTTCCTCAAGATTCTGTCTCTTAGATGGTCCTCCTTAGTCCACCCGTCCATCCATCCATCCACCTTTTCATTCAATAAATATTTTTTGAATGTATCTACTATGTGCCTAGCATTCTGCCGGGTGACAGTGGGAACAAAACCAGACTCAGTCCTTGCTCTCTTAGGGCTGGCAGCCTTATGGACCAGAGAGATAACACATTAGCACACCAATTAACGTATGTTTACAAGTGGACATGGTGCTCTAAAGCAAGGGGACATAGCTCCAGGCATCACAGGCCATGAGCCAGGACCCAGAAGGTACAATTCCCTAAGCCTGATAGTTTCCAGGGGCTTTGACCACCCATGTTTCCAATATCATGTCCAAAGCATCTTTCTAACCTGCCACAGTTTCCTGTTTGGGGAGAGGGGAATGTGCTTTCAAGTGTGGGCAATTCTAGCTGGAAATTTTTTTTCCGTCTTTTCTGGCCCTGCAACCTTTCCTGCTTATTTGACTACAGAGAACATTATTTTCCTTCATCTTGAGGAGAAGTGGAAACCTTTTGTGAAGGTACTGATTTGTTTGAGTGATTGACAAAAACTAAGGACATATTTTGGAAAAAAAAAAGTCTCCCTGAATTTCTAAGCTACGTACTTTTCAAGGCTAATTGGAAGATCCTTTTTAAGGCTAAGTGAATGATACCAGCGGAGGAGACAAGTGATGGCCCCGGAAGTTCACTTCCAACTGAGATACAGATGCTTCGTCTTCCCCACCCCAGCAGAATCCACTAGGATCTCATTACTCCCCTTCATCCTGAGCCGTGATTGAAGGCTTTTCTGGTCATGCATATTTCTGAGAGATTGGCAAACACCAAAGACCTTCTTTGAGGAAAAACACACATACTTAGAATAATTTGCACATGATTTCAAGGGGGTTCCTGTAGTTCCTCATAGGTTCCAGGTGAAGGATTCCTAACCTGAAAGATACCCTTTCTTTGTTGTTATGGCTTGTACTACCCCTTGACATGACCTCTATACACTTGGGCATAATTAATTCTCTCTTACCTGGTCAGTGTCTGGGATTCCATTGACATCCCGGGAGAGGTCTCTAAGTTACCACTCAGGACGTCAGGGGCCAACCCCAGAGACGGAGGTGCTGCCTGGCACTCCTCTAGATGCCACTAGCTGGAGGTGCAGCGAGCACAGCTGGCTAGCCTCATGCCTTCCCGCTGCAACTGCTCACCGCCATGCACACCGCCGCTGTCTGTTAACGGGCTGATGGAGAGAGGCACCCAAGACTCATCTCAATCATTCTTGGCAGGGAATCTAAGTACGCGGTGCAGGGAAAACAAGTATGAGACATGTACTCCTCCTCCCGACCCAGTGCCCATAACAGACGCCGCTAATCAATCAGAGCTTTCTTTCCCATTTGGCCCAGATATGGTCTTATAATCCTTTTCAAACAGTAATTTAGGTAGACACCACCAATCCATCAGAGCTGGCATGAAGGATGAAATATATTTGCCATCCTGGATGCAGGGGAGTGGGGCCTGGGCCCTTTGGCTCTCGGCCCACCTCTTGCTAGTCTAGGATCTCGGATCCCACAGCCCAGCTGGCCTAGAACTCCAGGCCTCCGTTGGTCTTGGGGGAACCTCTACTAGCTGGTTCGCCACACTGTGCCCGGAGGGTGGCCCTAGGCGTTCCTCTGTATTAGTTCACTCATTCCTCAGCAGAAATACCTTCAACACTCTTTGTTTTCCCCAGCCTCACCTCAGGGACCTCAGGTCAGACCCGTCCTTACACCTGGTCTAGAACTGGTAAAGATGCCCCCACTTTCGCAGCTCCTGTCATCTGTGCCCCTGGCTTTCTCAAGCACGCAATGCATCGTGTTGCTCTGTTCCTTAAAGAGGAAATTGACATGTATATATATTTTTGACGATGGCAGATGCAGCCATTGAGCGCCCGGCCCCAGCGTTTTCCCCAGTCTCACATCTTCCCCTGAGCTCTGACGAGTTCTTACCGTGCAGCACTTCCTGCTCTTCTGGGCTTTCACAAGCACAGCCCTTGCTCTGCCCGAGGGACTCCCACTCTTCTCCGGTGCTCTGTGCTCTGGGCAGCCCTCTCTGTCCCGTGCGGGATCTGTGATTCTGTTGCCCTGTGCCTGCTGAGCTGCGCCTATCTCTAGCCTGGTATCTTTGACTCTTCAGTTATTGCCTGTTTATCTGTGGGTCTGTGTCTCTGCTCCCCGGTGTCGTGGCCCGCAACCCAAGACAAGGCCCGGGGCAGGGATCTTGTTGACATGCACTGCACGTAACTTGTGGGGGTGGAGACCCTTAGCCCTCTCTTCCTGTCCCCCAAGGCAGCGTTGGCGCTATCATGCTGTCTTGCCAAGCAAAAGCGGCCTTCATCTTTTTAAATGATGGCTTTTCCTCCTCTTCTCAGAAAGGGCACCTCATTGAAATTCACTAGGAATGGGCGGCTTCTAACACGAGTCTCTTGGCTGGCCAGAGACACAGCTGCCGCTACCCGGCACTCCTGGAAGCAGAAGGGCTTTTCGTTCATGAATGGCAAGCACACCTTCTACCACCCTTAGACCTTCGCAGGAAAGCATCCCTTCTCTTTCTCCACTGGCCCCTCTGTCTTCCCTTTTCTTGGTTGTGAGGCTGGGGCAGGGAGGGGACTGAGAGACCCGCAGTGATGGTGGAAATAGGGGTACCTGAGAGCTCTGCTTAAAGTGGTTTGGGGAAGAGCTGGTTGGGTGGCAGGGGGCTGGTGACTTCAATTTAGAACTTGGTTAGTGCGGAAGACTCACATCTATATGATTTGATAAACATGGATGATGGGCTCCTCACTGAGCCCAGGGTGGTCCACAGGCTTCTGGAAAGATGGTGCCCTTGGAGAAAACCATACAAATAATATTACAAAGAAAAAATATATCACCCCACAGCCCTGATTGTGCTAGGCATGGCTCCAAATGCTTTTCATATAGTAATGTCTTTATGTTCTTAGTACAACTCTTTGTGGCAGGTTTTATTATTATGCCCATTTTTTAGATGAAAATACAGAGGCCGCAGAGAGATTAACTGTCCTATGGGTGAATGGGGAAGCTGAGGCCGACGTCAGCACCACTGGAGGAGGTCGTGGATGAGACTGTATTAGAAGCACAAGA
This sequence comes from Micronycteris hirsuta, assembly GCA_004026765.1. Classification (NCBI taxonomy): domain Eukaryota; kingdom Metazoa; phylum Chordata; class Mammalia; order Chiroptera; family Phyllostomidae; genus Micronycteris; species Micronycteris hirsuta. The sequence goes on along the minus strand of PVJI01000942.1, from coordinate 197,628 downwards.
AGAAGAGGAGCGATAGAAGTCCCGGGGACATCCGGCTGTAGCACCGAGAGAATCATTTCCCTCCGCTGAGCCTGTCCTTTCTTATCGAAGCAGCAGGGTAATTAGGTCTTCTTAGAAGGTTCAGCCTAAAGAGTGAATGAACTCATGTAAGTAAAATGGCTAGCACATTACAGATAATCAATAAACCGTAGCTATCGTTATTAACTACCTAATTCCTCCCTCCTTTGTGCTCTTCCTGTTCCACACACGTCCCTCCCAGAGCCTTATTGGATGAGTTTAGTTGTCTTATCATGTACCGTACGTCTGGGCTGCCAGCCCCTCAAACGCAACGGCCAGCCCTCACCCACCTCCGGGCGCTCTAGCTGGAGGATGGGAGATTTCACGTGAGAAAACCGAGGCTTTGAAAGAAGCTATTTGCCCAAGTTGACAGGCTAGACACTGGAAGAGCCCAGGTCCCTCTCCAAGGCGCTGTGCAGACTGTTTTCCGCTCTGTGATCGGTGAGGTGGGTGGCGGAAGATCCCATTCCAGGGCTTTTGCCTGGGTGGGAGGCTGCAGGTCTCTACTGCCCTCAGGGAGAAGGAGGCTGACAGCCGACGGACAGGAGGGCTTGGTGAGCGACTGGGTGTGAGAGTGAGTGAGGAGGAGTTGAATTTGACTCCCAGGTTGCCTTGGGATACGAGAGTTTGTGGTCAGGAATTAGACTTTGGGAACGCTCAGGAGAAGGAGTTTGCAGCGTAGGCACATAATGAGCTCCAGAGGCACTTGCTTCTCCATGGATACAGGCAGGGCTCTACCATTTGCCACAGCCTGTGATTCTGGGATGTGATTGGGTAGTCAGTTGTCAACAGTTGTGATGGCGTACTGAGTTCGACTGTGGGACTTGAATCTCGGCTCTACTGTAGCTCGCTAGCTGTATGACTTCGGGCATGTTACTTAACCTCCGAATCTCATTTTCTCTACAAGGGGTGATTAAAGATACTCCTAGTATGCTGTTGTGAAGGCCAAATGAGATAAAACAGGTCAATGATGCCTTGGCTCCCTGGTTGAGTGCTGGCCTGAGACCCGAAGGGTCGCTGGTTTGATTCCCAGTCAGGGCACATACCTGAGTTGTGGGCTGGGTCCCCAGTGGGAGACAATCTGTGGGAACCACACATTGATGTTTCTCTCCCTCTTTCTCCCTCCTTTTCCCTCTCTCTAAAAATAAATAACTAAAATCTTTAAAAAACTGGTCAGTGATGAAAAATAGTAAGAGCTCAATCAATAATGACCAGCACTGTTAGCTGCTCCTGCTGCTGGAATGCTGACCCTTGACCTTGACCCCCGCCCTTGCCTTGGCACCCCCCCTCCCTGCTTTAGCCTTTCCATGATCACCAGCACTATATATAGGGGTGGGGCAAAAGTGGGTTTACAGTTATGAGTATGCAGAACACAGTTCCTTTTTATATTATTATTTATTAATTATTGTGATATTTTCCATATGAACAACTGTAAACCCACTTTTGCCCCACCCCGGATATACCCAGCTGTTCATCATGGGTGCTCCAACCTCTCTGTCTTTTAGAGACCTCTCTCCCTTAGACATCCCCTCCACCCTTTTGTGTAAAGAGGAGCGGAGAGTTGTGAGTTTTTGTGTTCCTCCAGTGAGCTGTCACTTGGATTTTAACTGTATCCCAACAATGCCTTGACCCATAGGTGCAACTGATGGTGGGAATGTTTGACAGCAATGCTGGGGGCAGAGAGGTCTTTCTGGTGCTGGTCAGACCAATGCATTCAGAAGTTGCCTACTGTGTCTTCATATATGGACATCTGTAATGAGTATAGAGCTCAGACAGAGGTAGGATCTGGAACTTCTCACTTGAGATTAAGTAGGGGTAGGGGACTTCATATTGTTTTGGTTGGGAGGTCTTTTGGTAAAGTCTGAAGCCTTGTCATTATTCTATTTCTCCCTCTCTCCTGCCCTAGGTTCCAGGAAGGATGGAGGTAGTGGACAATTGCCTGACATTTAGCACATGTTCAATAAATGTGGAAGGGATGAAGGCGAAAGCTATTACTAGAGAATCAGGAAGCCCATGTTCAAGTCCTGCCCCTACCTTTACTCTTCTGTGAGCCTCAATTGCTTATAATGTGGGGATAATCATACCTGACTGCTTTAGCAGTCCAAACATTTAGACCAATATGTTTACTTGGTTGATGTTGAAATTGAAGCCCAGGCTACAGAAAGAGGTGGCCTAGGGTTGCGAAGCCAGAATTTGGTTGCAAAACCAGGTCATGTGGTAGTGCTTAGTCAAGTGTTGCAAGAGGGTAAGGGATGATGAGGGAATGTGACATTCACACCTGATTATTTACTTAGGCTCTCAGACTCATGGAAGGGAAGGGGAATCTCCGTCTGCTGAATCATTTACTGTTTACTGTACTTTCAAAGCCAGTGGGGATTCCTGGAGGGGCCTGTAAGGCCCATAGGGCTTGACAGTGCATATGTGTCTCAAGTCACAAGCCCTAGTCACACACAAGATGCATGCTGCCTTTGAAGCTCTTCTTGGAGACTCTCTGCAAAGTTTTAGGTCTCAACTCAGCTGCAAAATGAATGAACTGTTCATCTCACCAGCACAGAGAATATTTGGCCCAAACTTCCAGCTCAGTTTTATGGGGCCAATACATCTGCAGAATCACTTACCCATCCCTCTGCAGATGGAATGCATTACTTCAGAAAACTTTCTTTTTCGCCCCAAAACTTTTATTCCCTGGTGGAAATGGTTTATCAACATCTTTGAAATACCGCTCAGATCTTCTTGGCAACCCCCGATGCCATAAAAGACGGGCAGTGCGAATGCAAATGAATTGGAGGGCATTAAAAAACCCTCCTGCTTTGGCAGCTGAAGTGGAGAAGGGCCAGATGATGGATAGCACATGGCTTTCTGCTGAGCGATTTTGCTCTTTTTACAGCTGCCAATGGCTGATGTATTTCATCTTTTGTTTCCTTTACTGCCGCTTAAGCAACCGCCCTCAGGCTGGGGGTATGTCCCCGGGCACCCACTTCATCTCACCCCCAGGGGACGGCTCCAGTCAGCTGTTTTGCACTTGCTGCCAGGTGCACAGAAAGCACAGAAAGGCCCAGCTGGATGGGGCCCTGAGGGAGTGCCCCTCCCATCATCGCTGAGCTCAGCCGCAGAGACTACTGAAGAGGTGAAGAGCCTCTCCACTCTCCTGAGAAAACACATGCCCCTTATATTCCACTTGTGTGCATTGAGGCCAATGCATGCCAGGCACCCAGTGAGGACACCAGGAAGTGAGGGACGCAGCCCTGCCTTCAGTGACCTTACCGACACTAGGGAAGGAAGCACACCTCCAGTTATACACACGGGCACGCACACAGCAGAACCTTCCTGCAGGCTCCCACTCTTATCTGCACGTACAAGGACGCATGCTCGCACTCACCCACACACCAGCACACACGTACATGGAAACAGTCACCCACACGAATGTGAGCGTGCACACCTGAGCATGCCCAGAAACACAGACTGCCAAGCCCCACCAACTCTCAGAACTGTGCACACTCACACGCAGGCACGCACAGACATCACACGTGCTCCTGCACATGCACATGAGGAGGTTAAACAGGATAACAAGGCCATGTACGAACCGAAGCCAGAATGAGAGGGGAGATGAGAAAGCATTCAGGGATGTTGCCGTGGAAATGCTGATGTAGGAAATTTGCCTTCTAGACTTAGTTTAGTCTCTTGCTAGCTGTGTGAGCTTGCTCAACTTTCTTAACGTCTCTGAGCCCCAGTTTCCTTATTTGAAAATGAGGCTTTTCTGAATACAAGAGCCTATCACTTTGTGAAATCAAGTTCAGAAGTCAATGTGGGCTGAAGCGGTACTGGTAATAGTAGTGGGAGGAATCACAGCTAATCCATGTCGAGCACTTACTATGTGCTGCGTGGTAAGCACTGGATATACATTTTCTCTTTGAATCCCCACAACAGTCCTAAAAGATGAATACAATTATCAGCTGTGTTTCACAGGCAAGAAACCCAAGGCTCAGAGAGGTGCGGTTTCAAGCCCAGGGTCACACAGCAAATAGTGGTGGAGGCTGTATTTGAACTCAGACAGGTTGGCTCCAGGGCCTGCACTTTCATCTGTGCTGACCGTGTGCAGAGTTTGACTTGCACTGGGCACTGGAGACCAGGAGATGGAGGACACACACTCCCTGCCCTTGAGTGGTCCTCTGGCCCTCGGTTCAGTGGGGAGGCAGCCCCGTGCTGAGTAATCGGAGCAAGGCCTATTGTTTGATGGTGGAACACCTGGGCTCCTGGAGGCCCACCTCTGCGTGCTCGTGACAGCTCTTGCCTGTGAGTCTCGTGGGCCGGGGCAGGTCGGCCTGGTCCTCGGAGGGCCGGGGATTCTCTGGACCAGGTGCGCCCAGATAGTGAACTTCATGTCTGGCTCTTCCCGGAGTGTGTTGTATGTGTCTTTGTGCCTTGGGTAAGGGCCTGCTTTATGTCCTCTGTCCCGGTCTGGGGCTGGGTCTGCACTGGCCTGGAGCCTCCATGGTTCGCTATGGTGGCTTTGGGCAAATTAGGGAAAGAGCTTTTCTCCAGAGGATTGCAGCCCTGTACCAGGGTGGCGCGCAGGCTTGGTAACAGAGCGTGGGCTGGCCTTGGTTGGTTGGCTTGTCATTCCGTGCACGGAAAAGTCGCCAGTTTGGTTCTTGGTCAGGGCCCATGCTTAGTTTGCAGGTTTGACCCCTGGTTTGGGTGCACACGGGAGGCAAGCTATCAATGTTTCCCTCTCATGTTGATTTTTCTCTCTCTCCCTTCTTCTCTTTCTCAAATCAATGGAAACATGTCCTCAGGTAAGGATTTTAAAAAATCGAAATAAAGTGTGGGATAGATTTTGGTCCCCTACTCGCCCTTATATGTGGTGACCCCGGGAGAGCCAGAGGGAGGCAGGATGGCGTGGGGTGGGGTGGTCAGAGGCCCTCACAGGGCTCTTCCCTGCAGGGGAGAAGGAGGGTTGTAGGACCTCTTGTTAGTTTCTCAGGAGAGGGGGCCCCCTTCACCCTGGGGTGGAGTGGAGCCGTGAAGGGAGGGCCCGGGGGACGGGACTGCAAACCACAACATAACCCGAGAACAACGATAGCCATCAGGGTGGAGCATGGGGGGAGTGGCGGGGTGGGATTTGCTTGCAGAGCTGGTTCTAAAGCTTAGACACTCACCCAAGACACGGTACTCCATCCTCACATCGGCTCTGAGTGCTCTCTTTGTGCTTGTCGATTGGGTGGGGCCTCAGGACAGAGGAAGTCAGGGGACCCTGAGACAGTTGCTGACGTGGGAAACACGCCGCAAACGCCTGTGTGCACACGTAGAGTGAAGGGAAGGAGTCTTACCCGATGGCACCTTGTAGACACAAACTGCTTCCACTGGAAGGTTGGCCTGACCCTCAGCTTTGCCTCCCTGGTGCTTGCTTTCCATTCATCTACTCATCCAGTTCGGGGCTGTGTGCTCCAGGGAGGTGGTGCCGCTGTCCCCAGGGCCTCAGGCGCCCAGGCTCGCAGTAATATTTATAAAGTGAGTGAGTCCTTCCCCGGCTGCGACCTCCCACCCTTGGGCTCTGTAACCCCCTTAAGCCACTCCCTTGTCTTTTCTTCCAGTCCTTTAGGCATCCCCATTGTTTTTTTGGGGGGGGGGTTCTAGGTCACCTCTGAGGGTCCTTCTGGAATCCGTTCTCCCTTTTTTCCCTTAGAAAGCCCTTGCTCTCTGAAGGCCCAGGTTCTTTTTGACCATGTTATGGGCCGTCATGGGAAACTCAGGAGAGGGGACCTGCCTCTCTTTCCTGAGTGACCTGGGTAGATCTGCTCCATCCATCCTGGTGCTGGGTGGGGACCTCAGGGACGGACGGCATGGCTGTGACGGGGTTCCTGTCCTGATCTCAGGCAGAGCAGCAGGGTGCCCCCTGGCTGGGGTTGCCCCTGGGACTGGTTGCCCTGCCTTGCCCTGGTGTGTTCAGGACAAAGCCTGCTCTGTCTCTCAGGGGTTCTCTCCGTCCTCATTCTCCTGAACCCCTCTGAAGCTGGGGAAGGCTGGTGGCTCCCCCTCCTGAGGCTCTGTCCCTCTCCCCCAGCTCCCCACCTGACAACGAGGTAGGCCAACCCTACTTGCCAGCTGTCCCCACACATCCTCGCCTTGTGGTCTCTTTCCTGCTGCCTCTCCACAGCCCGCTGCCCACGCGCAGTCCCCTCCAACTGAGACTCCCTGTCTCCACCAGGCTGCCTGCTTTCTGAAAAATTTATTGAGGTGGGATTCACACAACATAAAGCAAACCACTTAAAGCAAACGATTCAGTGGCATTTAGTACTTCCGCAAGGTTGCGCAACTACCACTTCAATCGAGTCACAAACCGTTTCTGTCACCCTGAAAGGAAGCCCTGGGCCTATCAAGCAGCTGGTCCCCATTCTCGCTCCTCCCACACCCACAACCTGTGTTCTGTCCTTGGGGATTTGCCCCTTCTGGATATGCCATGTGAATGGAGCCGTACAGGTGTGACCTTTTGTGTCTGGCTTCTCTCGTTTAGCATGATGTTTCCAAGGGTTTTCCATGTTGTAGCATGTAGCAGTACTTCATTCCTTTTTATGGATGAATATATTCCATTGTGTGCACATTCATCCGCTGATGGACATCTGGGTGGTTACACCTTCTAGCCGTTGTGAATAGCACTGCTCTTCACGTGTAGGTGCCTGTCTGAGTACCTGCTTTCCACCCTTTCGGGTGTGTCCCGAGGGAGGGAATTGCTGAGTCGCGCGCTGAGTTTGCGTGTGACTTTTGGAGGCACTGCCGGCCTGTTTTCCACTTTGTACCCCTGCCAGCATGTACCCGTGCTTCTTTTTGTACAGATCTAACTTGCCAATCCCATCCAAAACCCACCTGGAGTTCCTCATTACTGACTCAAAAGGTGGTTTTCAAAAGCCTGCCTCAAGAATTGGAAATTTAACATGTAAAACTGACGAAAGAGTAAAGGGCTTTCTCGGGCGATGCAGGGATGGGGGCCTCGGCCCCGCTACCCACCAGCATCCTCTCGCTCTGCGTGGGCCCCATTGGGCGTCTGACAACCACGGGTAAAGCCCGAGTCCCCATATTGCACAGGAGGGAGCCCGAAGCCCAACGAGGGGGCGGGGCTTGGCTACGGTCCCGGTGAATTAGTGGCAGAGCCAGGACTGCAACCAAAATCTTCTGGCTCCCTAAAAAGTGCTCTTTTTTATTTAAGGAAAAAAAATTACAAGTGATATTTGCTTACAATAATAAATGCAAATGTTAAAGGAATATACAGTAATAGGGGAAAGTTTCCTCATCCCTATTTCCCATCCTGCCTTTTAGAGAAAATAAAAAATCAATATCAGAAGTTGGATGTGCGGCTCTCTAGACTTTTTTCTGCATGCGTGTGCACACACACGTTCCCACACATCTGCTCACCTCCACACACACCCACCCACTTGAGTCCTTTGGTTGCTTGTTTGTTTTTGCAAAAATAGTATTGTACTGTACTTACTGCTCCGTGACTTGCTTTTTTTTTTGTTCTTGAAGTCTAGGAGAACCAAGCACTGGAGGGCTTATAGCTGGAGCGACACACCATGGAGAAAGGGGAGCCTTACAGTCACATCCCTGTGCCTGAAGAAGGGCCAGGAGCTCGGGGACCCTGCAGACTAGGACAGGTACGGGTGCTGTTCCAGCGGGGACCAGTGGAACGAAGGCTTCCCCAAAGGTGACAGGGGAGCTGAGTTGGACCTGGGGGCTGTGTGAGGGAGGTTGGGCTGAGAGAACAGGCCGGACTGGGGAGGGCCTTGGTGCCGGGGAGAGGAAAGGACAAGGTGTGTGCCAGGCAGTGGGGAGCCGCTGGACGAGAACAGAAGTGATGCTTCTGGAAGAGAGATCAATCTGCGGTGTGTGTGTGCGCGTGCGTGCACCGCTTTAGAGATGGCGGGGTGCTGTCTGGGCGTCTGATGGTGGTTGCGGGGGGAGCCCGCAGGAGGCTGTGGCCCCAGGGATGTGACGGTGTTACCGGGCTAAAGGGGTCCGTTTGCCTGTGCGCATCAAAGCCCAGTGAGGCACAAACAGGGGCTTGCAACAAGGAGAGGAAGGGCTTATTTTAGGAAGTGGCCTGTGTCTGGAGTCACAGGTGAGCTTGTGCTCACAGACCTGGCTCCCCGATGGCTTCCAGGGGATGGTTCATGTGGGGGGAAAATCATTAGTCATGGGGACTAAGGGAGTTCGGGTCATGGTCAGGGTCGCGGGCTGTGTAAGGTCGGGGGTGGTCCATCGGTGCAGCTGCTCCTGACCTCAGCTGCAGCATTGCTCCGTCTGGTTTTGCCACTTTTCTGGGCCTGGAGCTGAAACACAGCTGAGGCCTCGGTGTTCTCTCTAGTTTGACCCAAACTCTGTGTCTGAGGTCACAAACACGAGCTTTGCTCCTGTGATTATTTGATGTGGACTGGAACCTCACCGTCCTGAGGGCCTCATGGTTAAGGGAGTGGTCCTGCCAGGGAGAAGGAGGAGAGTGAGTCGTGGTGCTGGGTGAGGTTGGTTTGAATCAAAAAGGAAAAAGGAGAAAACTTCACATTAAAGAAACGAAGTCTCTGCGAAGTTACAGTGGAGGCGAAGGGACGTGATGGGAGGCCTGGGCAAACTGTGAGAGCGGATGGGAGGCCCTGGGGGAAGCATTTGGACTGCTGTCCCATTGGTATCAGGGAAGGGGGACTAGAAAGATGTAAGCGCTTGACCTTGGGGGAGCAAGGGTGGGGCCCCTGGGACACTGGAGGTCGGCGGGGGAGGGGGGGGGAGTAGGGGACTCTGGGTTTGCATGCGCCAGGTAGAGGGGAAGGTGAGGCATTGCCCCGGGACATTGGTTAGAGTCTACAGGCCAAGACTGGCTGGCTTGAAATGCCCTCAGCCTGCCCGCTCCCTCCTCCTGCCCCCACCCTCCTCCCCCACTGCCCTCTCGGGGGCATCGAGCCTGTTCTCAGATTTCTGTGAGTCAGGACTGAACCAAGTAGAGAGATGGGATGGAAGGGGTGGCAGAAGAGCTAAGGGCTGGGGTGTCCCGGTCAGTGTTCTCTTTGGTTATGGAAAAAGGGGGTAACAGAGAAAGGAGAGAATAAAAAAAGCCTCAAACATCTATGCCACGAATTGCTGAGAAAGAGGCGGGGAGGGGAACAGACCAGAGAGCAGAGAGCGCGGTGGGCGTGAGGGTGAGAACGTAACAGTTTGGAGGCTGGGGGCTCGGGGAGAGGAAGAGAGAAGAGGAACGGGATTTTTAAGAGTCTGCAGGATTTGAACCGGGCCCCTTTTTCACGATGCTTTGAGAGGCTCAACTGAAGATTGGAATTACGTTTTAATTGCTTTTGGCTGCTAGTGTGAGTCTTTGAATGTAGAACCAAGGCAGACTGGCCACTTGGGGCAAGGCATTCGTGCAGGTGGCATACGAAATGCTTTCCCCTCCCCTTCTTTACATTTTGTTTCTGAAAATGGGATGCATGTGAACCAATGTGTATATATAGTGTCGATGAATTCATGGCGGGATTTGGGATTAATGGTGGCAGAGATCGCAGGCCACATCACGGTTGGCCTTGCAGTTGTAGGTAAGAAGCTCGCTCAAAGCAGCTTAGTCATGAAGGGAACTTGGGGTAAGCGCACTGAGTGTCTTCTGGAGGGCCGCAGCTGGGCCTGGACGGGACCAGACTGCCCGCCAGAAAGCCGCCTGCACGTCTCTCTGTCTCTGTCCCCCGCAAATCTTTGCATCTCTGTCTGGCCTTTTTCCTTTTCTGCAAACAAGCTTTCTCGGCTTCTTTGGGCCACATGGCAGAGAACTCGGCCCCTGCACCTCAGAAGGACACCACCAAACACCTCAGAAGGAGCTCAACGTCCTTCGGTTCCAACTCCAAGTTCTTGGAGAGTAACTCTGATGGGCCCTGGCAGGGTGAGGCCCTCCCATCCCCCAACACAGACTGTGGCTGGCAGGGTGGAGGGCACAGGGTCAGGGCTGCTGGGAGCCACGTGGCTGTCGGAGCCCCCAGCTGTAGCCCTGTGGCAGGCAGGGAAGAAGAGTTCCTAGGGCAGGGGTGTCAGACTCATTTTCACCGGAGTCCGCATCAGCCTCTGCGGTTGCCTTCAAAGGGCTGAATGTAATTTCAGAACTGTATCAATGTAACTGCTCCTTAACACTTAAGTGAGAGCTCGGCGCTGCTGCCAGGTAGAAACAAGGTGCCGGGCCGGATAAAACAAGGTGGAGGGCCGGATTCGGCCCGCGGGCCTGGTGTTTGCCGCCTATGCTGCAGATGGAACCCACTAGGGAGGCAACCCAGAGCTGTTCTCAGCAGGTGTCTCTCCTTTTGAATGCTTAATTACTATCCCGTTCCAGGAGTGGCTATAAAAGTCCGAGTTTCCCTGTACTTCCAGACAGGACTAAGTCCCCTGTGTCTCATCTGCTGCTCCGAAGGGGACCCAGGAGGGAGGGGCAGCACAAGCCCCTTTCTCCTGCCCCTGCCCCTTAGCCTGCTGCCCACAGCTGTGCCTTTGGCTTAGCCCCACCTGCTGGCCCGGCCGAGCCTGCTTTCAGCCAGCACCCTTGGGCCGCTGAGTCCTCGTCCCTTGTTGGTGCTCCTGTGCTTAGTTCTGGGAAATGGGCCCCCAGCGGAACCCCAGAGGACCCCCATTGTGGGAACTTGCCTGGCCCTGAAGCTTGTTAAAGAAGGGCTCTCTTCCTGCCACTCCCTGCCCCTTCTCAGTGACTGTCACTGAGCCTGGGCCCTGGGAGATCTGTCCCCTCCCTGTCCCCCGCCATCAGCTCCTTGCCGCTGTGGCTCTGGCACCATGGCAACTGCTGGTCTCAGAGGGTTGTGGGGTGCTGGCAGGGGTGAGTGTACTCCGTGGGCAAATCCGCAGCTCCCATGAACCTATCTAGAATTTTGTAGTCTGAAGACCTAGAAAGCAGATATTTTAATTTTAAAATGCACGATAATGATAACAACTTCTAATGTGCTTTCCTTCTGTGACAGGCTTTGTTCTAAGTACAGCGGGTGGGTCCTCAAATGTTACAATGATGAGATGCAGTAGGAACTTAACTCTTGTTTACATCAATTGGCCTATGGTAAAATGGGTTTTGTTATAGCATCATTTTGCTTAAAGTCACAGAGCGTAGACTTAGTGTATATTATCCCCTTAATCCTCACAACCATTTAATAAAGTCACTGTCACCTCCATTCAAAGGAGAGAAAACTGAGGCGCAGAAGTTCAGGTCACTTGCTGAAAGCCAGGCTTCACGCCCAGGCTGACCGGCTCGGAGCCCATGGCCCCAACCACTCCACACGCCGCTTTTGCAATTCCTGTGGGTTTGGTGTCATTTCCAAAAGGCAAATTTTATTTTGACCCCTGTGTTGGGAGAGGGGGTGGTACTAAAATCTTTTTCTAAGGCATCTAAAGATTTAATCCCATCCTTGTTTGCTTTGAGCTGATTTATTCATTTTGATTAGAGGGGCAATGCCCATCTAGAACTTTCCTGTGGGTCCTGGTCCAAGGCTCTGGCCAAGACTCCACCGCCTTCTGCCTGAGGCCCAGGGCTGGCTTCCTGATTGGCTATTTCCCCAGAGGGGCTGACAGCTCCAGCTCCACTGAGATAGGCGTGGGGGTGGACACAGGGCTCTGAGCCCTTCCTCCCAGCCCTCTCTGCTGGAGAGACAGCAGCCCAGGCACTGGGGTCCTCGCCCTCCCACCCTGCTCCTTGCTGGCTCAGCTCTCGTGCCACAGTCCCAGGCTGGTGGCAGATAGTTCAGAGCCCATCCCAGAGCCCGCTCCCATGAGGCCCCCACACATCAAAAGCAGATTTGACTGGAGGCTTTGGCCAGGAGTCTGCGGGGTGGGAGGGGTGGGCACCCGTGGAGTGTCAGCCTGTTTATTAAACACCTCCGGAGCCAGCTGCTTGCAAGGCTTCTGAGTAGGTGAAGCACTGAGGCCAGGAGGACAGGGGCGGGTCCTGACTGCCCCCCTCCAGCGAGACATTCCTGGAAAGCCATCCCTGGGCTTGACTTCTCATCTGAGCAATGGCACACCTGTCCCCAATGAAGCAGGAAGGGTGGGAGCTACACCTGGCAGTAATAATAATGGTGATGAGGATGATAATAATAGCTAAAACTTACTGAATGCTGACCTCATACTAAACTCTCAGTGCTAAGAGCTGTATGTTTATTGTCTACACAGTGTCAGGCGTGGGTGTTTGGGGTAAGGCGACCACCAAAAACAGCGGAGCGCTTGCCATAAGCCAGCAGCGCTCTGAGCACTTTGTGCATAGCATACCGTTTCATTCCTGCCCCCCTGAAGGGGAGTGCTGTTATTGTCTCCACTTCACAGATGTCAAAACCTGAGACACAAAGAGGTTAAGTAAGTTACTCAAGGTCACACAGCTTGTAGGTGGTGGAGCCCGGATTCGAACTCAGCAAACTTAACTCTGGAGTTTGTGCTCTTAACCCTGGCGTGCTGAAGCTGTGAATAAAGCTGCCCTCCAGGGTCTGCCAGTCTGTGCAGGAAGAGGTGTGCAATAAACAATGTTACCTATCGAACTGTTTTACATGCTCTGAAGGAAATGAATTAATACATCAGGACCGGGATTAATCTAGAGAGATTTTATTTGGGGTAATGTGGTTGGAACGTTTAGTCTTCACCAGAACCGTCTGGTGGGTCGGCTGGTGCTCCCATTTCTCAGATGAGTATGGCGAAGCTTGGAGAGACTGAGCAGGGAGCCAGAGAGAGTCCGAACAGGAATGCAGGTCCGGGGACCGGCCTTCACCCCCTGCACTCTGTGCTCTGAGCCCTTTTTGCTGCGTTTTGGCAGGGAGGAGGGTTTTTTCCTAATTAGAGGCCTTGGGGTAGGTGGGCTCTTGGAGTCTCTCTGGAAGGATCTGATCTTGCTCTTTGTTCTGGGGCATCAAGAGGAAATTGCACTCGTCCCTGATTCCCTTATTTTCATCCCATAGGGCCCGGTGTGTGGCGTGTGCGTGGCGCGCTGCGTACATGTGTGTGCACGTGTGTGCCGGCGCTCGCCCCTGGAGGACTGTGTGTCTGCCTCCCCTCCCTGAGCCTCCTGTCCACACAGCGCACTGTCACCTTTTATCAGGTCATTTCATAATGGACTGAAGTGTCCCAGGTACGGCTCTCTTAACTCCAGGGCGATGATGACAATGATGATGGTTATCGAGTGGAAAAAAAGGGAGAGGGGGAGGGGCTGGGGGCTGGGAATCGCCTCGCATGCTGTCATTAAGCGACATTGTGTGAGAAATCTTCGCCTTCAAAAGGCAGCTGTGAAAAGGAGAGAGTGTCATTTAAAAAAAAGGCCCATTATGCAGGCGAGGACCACAGGGCGTAATTAGGCCAGTGACAGCGGGAATTACACGGTGTCTCAGCAGTGTCGCCGCCTCTCCTTGGTGGGGGCAGAAGTGGAGGAGGGGACAGGTGAGGACTGGGAAGTTCTGGACCCTTGCTGGGAGCTGCTGGGTCTTTTGGAGAGCCAAGGCGACCAGGGACCAGGCAGATGGGACAGGGAGGGCGGGGCTGCCAGAGCTAATTACTTTACAGTGGAGAGGGGGCCTCTTTATTTCTGGGAGTCTTTTATGGTGGCTCGATGCCCCTTCCAGGCTTTTTGTGCATCCCACCCCAACAGGGAGTTGGCAAAGAAAAGCCAATTGTGTGGAACTGAGGGTGCAGATAAATAATTTCCAGCCCGCTCCACTCAGAAGGTGCCTGGCTGTTCTGCAAGGTGGGAGAGAGGCAGCCTCCCGCTGGCCTGCCTAGTCCCTGTGGGCAGGTGCTTATCGGCAGGGCTCGCTCCAGCCACCTTCCAACCCCCCAGGTGGGGACTGGGTGTTCGCAGAGCGGGTAGAAATTCCCGGGGCTTCAAACCCTTCCACCCGACAACACAACGGGGGTTCACGGGTCACCCAGTTTCCCGTTTTTCATTCCCCCGAGGGCTCCCCTCCGGAGCATCCTCAGACCCGTGGGCCTCCTGCCTCTGCACGGAGAGGCCCGACTGTCTGCGCTTACAGCCTTTTTTCATTAACGCTGTGACCTTGGGCATGTTCTGTCACCTCTTTGTGCCAGTTTTCCCACCTGTGACATGAGGATAATAATCACCCTTATGCCGCAGTATTAAATGAGTTCTTGATGTAAAAGGGCTCAGCCTTCATAAACGTTCTTCCGGGATAGCCCAGGACAGCGATTTCCAACCGGCGAGCTGCAAGAATGTTTAAGACGTGCCAGGCCTGCCTACTTAGTCCCGGGCACCGACCTCTTTTCCCTGACAGTGTCAAATAAAAGAATGACAACAGCCAGCACAACAATGGCCGTCCGGTGGGATTGAATCAAAATCCACACCTATATTTTTGGCAGATTGGTAAAACATATATTTTTTGGCATGCTGCAGAATTTTAGTAATTAGTTTATGTGTGCCACAAGATGACAAAGGCTGCAAATCGCTGGCCCAGGATGACTTTTCTGAAAGACACTCATGTTCTTGTAGGCAACTAAAGTCTGACACGTTCTCTGCTAATCCTAGCTCTCCTAGGACCACACGGTTGGCCATTCGTTCATTCATTCATTCAGTGCCTACAGGGTGCATTGCACTGGGAGGGAGGCAGTTGCAGGTGAAATTCCTGGTCCCTAGAGCTTGTGCTGCTCCAGGGTCTGGTTACCTCCCCTGCACAGATGCTCATCTGCACATGCTCAGTTGGGAGGGGCCAGGTCTGGCCACACCCCCCAGGTACCACTGGACCTGAGAACAAGTGGTGGGGGCCATGGGGTGTTTGAGTTGGGAGGGGGAGTCAGGGCCATGGTCCTGAGGCTTTGTACTCCCTCTGAGAGCAGCCAGGGTCTTCAGCACCCCCTACCCCCTGCCTCCCTCACCCCGAGGAACTCAGGCCGTGGGCCGAGGAAGAGGCGGAACGTCCCGCTCCAGGTCAAACTCTCTGATGCTGGGAACGGATCTCAGCCCGCAAACCAGGGCCACTACTGCCCACCAAAGGGGACTTCTACGTTATTATTACTTTTTAAAACTCTAACAGGCAAAGTCAGAACCTCTGTTTCCTGGAACTCCTCGTGCTGTTGTTTAGATAAGTTTAAATGAGCTGTGATTAAGCTAATTTTGAGGTAATTAACTTGGGGAAGGAATTCTTCACTTAAAATTCTAAGTGACTGTTCATTATAAGAGGGAGCACTCGCGAAGGAGCCACGCAGCTATCAGGAGCCCTGCTTAATTAAAACATAAGGAACTCAGCCACAGAGCAAGCGTTTACCATCATTAATGAAAAATGAATATTCTTTATCTAATTACGCGGCGTAATTAATTGCAGTCTCCAACCACAGAGGCGGAGGGGGCAGGGGAAGCCAGAGAAGACAGCGGCTCCTGCTCCCACAGAGACCCCATGAGGGGTCAAGCCTGACTCTCAGATCCTCTTGAGGTTTCCTCAAGACCCAGAGCCTGGGGAGACGGCAGCCCGGGGCAAGGCCAGCGCAGAGTGCGGAAGGGCCAGGCAGAGCGTGGGCTCCCCACGGCAGTGGTCCCAGCGGGTCTCTCTGGTGGTAGTTTGAGCCCACACCAGCCATCCTGGGTCCTGTCGCTCACTTGCAGACTCAGTGAATTGATCGAGCACCTACTATGAGCTAGATTGTGAATGACACAGAAGACCTCGGCCCTGCCCTCGGGGAGCACCTAGGTTTGAATCCTGGCTCCGCCGCTTACAAACTGTGCTGATCTCGGGCACGTTTCTTGATCTTCTGTGCCTCAGTTTTCTCATCTGTCCAGTGGGATGATAGCACTTCTCTCATAGGGCTGTTAACATTCATAAAGCACTTAGAATAGTGCCGGGCACAGGTAAGTGCTGTGTAATAAATAAATAAATAAAAAGAAAAGTCAGGATGGGCACCATGAGGGAAGAGGACAGGGCGTAAAAGAGTCACACGGAAGGACTGGTTTTGGACTTGGTGTTCAGATGGGAGGGTGAAGGGCATGTGGCTGCTTGGGCCCCCCCGCCCCCCCCCAGCTCTACTGTTGCCACCAGGTCCTGATGCGTGTTCTGGTGTCCCCACCTTCTCCTCCAGCTCCCTTCTGGGGGCTTCCTAGGTCACCAACACTCTTTGGTTTGCCCTCTGAGTGTCCCCAGAACACTTTGCCCAGGCAGGGGGTCATGTCCAGAGACCAGCTATCTCAGGTGAGGCCCTCGCAGGGCCCATGTAGGGGCTGAGGCCCAGGAGGGACTGCGAGGTGGCTGACCGGTAGGGCTGGACACCTGGCTTCCTGACCGGCAGCCTGAGGCTCTCGATCCCACCAGAAGGCGACTTCGCCTCCTGCTTTCTCTCAGCTTGAGTGGGCTGTCAGTCCCCCCGGCCCAGACCAGTGCCGGGGTCCTTCCGTCTGGTGCCCAAGGAGTGTGCATCGTTCCTCAGTTCAGCTTCTAGTCTGAGCTCTGGCTCAAGGCACTTTTCCAGTTCATGTCCTCCCTGATTACCTATGTCTTTCTACCTCTGCCTCCCTTCCTCTTAATTGCATAGGGGAAGTTCCCGGGGTTACAAAGACAAATAAAGCCCTGCCCCCTCCTGGGTAGGGGCATCCAATCTAGTCCCATTCTCTGCAGTCCTCGGATCTACCAGACCCCACACCTAACTCACCTGTGGTTAATCCAGTTTCTGAGCGGATCCCTGGTGCTGCTTTTACCTATCGCCATCAGCTGTGGGCACTGGCTCTAGGCCACACCTATGTCACAGACCAGTGGACAGTGGGGGTTGCATGGAGAGGCCAACCACCAGGGAAGCCACCTGTCTCCAGACAGGAGGCCTCCTAACCCTCCACACTGGCCCAGTTGCCCTGCAGGGATAGGTGTGGAGGTCTCAGGGTGATGGCCACTCTGTTGGAGGAGGCCACACCTGCCAGGCCACCGCTCTGGGGTTTTGCCCACCTGTCCCCCTCACGGGTTGGACAAGTACCTGGCATGGAAGCTGTGATGGCGAAAGGACAGGCAGGAGGCTTCTGACTGAGCTAAGCTGATCACATTCTGGATATAGTTTTTATTTAATCTCTAAAGTGTTTTGACATTGTCTTTGGAGCAGAGGGAGAAGTGGCCCTGGGGAGGAGCCAGGTGACCGGAGAGAGAGGAAGAGAGAGAGAGAGAGAGAGAGAGAGAGAGGGAGGAATGGGGACTTAGGGAGATAAACAGATGCGAGCTCTGGAGAAGAGGCCAGTGGGAAAATACTGTAGACTGCCCCCAGGAACGAACTGCTCTGGAAGGAATTTGGAATGATCCCAGCATTTTGGAAAGCTCTTTGTTCCTCCCTTTCGGGGGAGCCAGAGTCTTCCGAGGGATGATTCTCTAAGACCATGTCTCAGAGGGGCCAGGACGGAACACGGGAAGCGAGGACGCTAGTGGCTGAAACGATGTCAGGAGGGGCCATTTCCGTGGCTCCCGTGTTTTCCCTGCACGAGCTGCCTCTCCAGGGGCTGGACGCCTTGCTGGCACGGTGCACCTGCAGCCCAGTTTCTTCCCCCAAACTGTGTCCACTTTCATGCTCCAGTTATGGCAGAAAATGCATGCATTTACTTTGGCAAAGCTAACCTGCAACAAAAGGCATTACAATCGCTGGAAGGAGAAACCTCCTGGGCAGGAGAGGCGGGAATCCCTGCTTCCGGGTCCCTGGAGACCCCAGCCACTTCTGAAGCGGCTGCCGCCAGAAATTGGGGCTGAAGCAGCCTCTCGGTTCCCTGACGGCTTCTCCTTAATTTGATGACTCTTGAGATAGCGGGAAGCTCTTAGCTCCCTTCTCACAAGGGCAGGTTTGAGTGAAACCAGATCGACTTCTAGCATCGTTTCAATCACTGGTCTGAAAGGCTTGATTTAACTCTCTGGTCAGGAAGATGGGATTCAATCACCGTTCATCCAAAAGAGCAAATTCCTCCTAAAAAATGGCTTTGCATGTTATTAAATAAGAGCAACTCTCTTCGCCTCCCAGGGAACCCCAGTTGCGTCTCGAGAAGAGGCACACGACGCGATGGAAAGTGTGATTTATCTTGGCAATTTTGTTTGGATTCATTTTGCAGCTCTGTTGACAGATGGGACAAATGGCATTTGACTTTCTCCAAGGCAGAAGGAGCAGCTGCTGGAGCAGGACTGGGGCGGGGCGATGCTGGTCAGGCACGATGGCTTTCATGAAACAGCTCCAGTCACTCTGGACTGAACTGACTGTGGGATCCTCTCCTCGGGAGCCACAGCCCTGGCTTTGCAGTTGGTCAGACAGGGTCTGACTCCTGGCTCCGCTGGCTCCTGGCTGTGTGGCCTGAAACAAGTTGCTCTGCCCCTCTGATCCTCAAGTTTAATTGTTAAATGGTGGAATACCACCACCTGGGAAGGCCGTTGCAAGGAAGAAATGGGACAACAGATGAGGAGTTGCTGGCTAATAATAGGAGGAGCTCAGCTAATTCGAATTCCCTTTTTGGAAGGTTGTGGATACCTCTTTGTTTTTGTACATTGAGTGCCTGGTGCAGAGAAGGCGCCAATTTGTTGAATATACAGAATTTGTATATAAAAGAAATTTGTTTAGCTTTGAAATTTTAATTCCTTTTGCTAGAGATGTAAACTGTGAGCTTAAATAATGCATATTGTAACACACATACCATATTTTTCGGACTATAAGATGCACTGGATCATAAGACACACCTAGGTTTTAGAGGACAAAAATAGGAAAAAAATTTTGAAGCAAAAAATGTGGTAAAATATTTAATAACATAAATAACATAATATTTCACCAATGTAAATGTAAACAGCCAGATAAGCTACATTCGGACTATAAGATGCACCCCCATTCTCCTCCCAACTTTGGGGGGGAAAAGTGTGTCTTATAGTCTGAAAAATATGGTACCTTTGCTCAGGCCACAGGCCAGCCTACTACAGCCTGAAAGCCAAATCTGCCTGTTTTGGTCAGTGACGCTGTTTATTGGAATGCAGCTGCGCCCACTTGTTTACGCACATTGGTGGCCGCTTTCACACGAGAGCAGCAGAGTTGTGCAACTGTAGCAGGCACTCCTGCAAATCCTGAAATATTTACTCTTTTGTCCTTTACAGAAAATACATTTTCTGACCTCTGGCTTAGGCTAGTGGTTCTCAAACTTTAGCCTGCATCAGAATCATCTAAAGGGCTAGTTAAACATATAGGTTGCCAGGCCCCGCTCCTAGAGACACTGGTTTAACAGGTCTGTGTCAGGGCCTAGGAATGTGCATTTCTAATGAGTTTGCAGGCAATGCTGATGCTGCCGGGCCAGGGACCACACTGGGAGAACCACTGGCTTAGGCTGTTTCTTTGGCCGGGATCGTCTTTTCTCCCGTTTGCTTTCCAAATTCCAACCCTCCTTCAAAGGTCAACTCAGATATAGCCCCAGTGCGCTTTCATTTATTTACTCAAAGGTGATTTGAGTATCTATTATGTGCCAGTCCCTCACTGTGCAAGGCCTTGGGGATGCGATTTGATGAACGAAACAGACACGCTGTCTTTCCTCGTGGAGCTTAGGCTCCCGGCCGGGGGGCGGGGGGTGGGGGGAGGGGCCGGGGAGGACGACTGGCAATTAAAACCCACATGTAACTATAGCTTGTGAAGGGTGTGACGAAAAGCACCATGAAAAATGCTACCCGGGGCCCAAGTTAGGAAAGGTGTTTTTTTGTTTTTTTGTGTTTTTAAAGGGAGTGACATTTAAGGGAAGAGCAGAAGGATGAAACGGCCGCATTGCCAAGAGTGAGGAAAAGGCTCTGAGGCAGGGGAAGAACTCTGCGGAGGCCCCGGAATGGGAAAGAGCTTGTTGCCTTTGAACGAGCGAAAGAGGCCAGTGTGATTGGAACAAAGGAAGGGGAATCTGGAGAGGCAGGTAGACAATAGATCAGAGATTACATTCTTGGTTCCCAATCTTTTTCTTTCTTTCTTTTTTAAATAAAGATTTTACTTATTCATTTATAGAGAGAGGAGAAGGGAAGGAGAAAGAGAGGGAGAGAAACATTAATCAGTTGCTTCTTGCAAGCCTACAACCCAGGGATGTGCCCTGGCTGGGAATTGATCCTGTGACCTTTCATTTGCA